>JARQOD010003968.1:0-59353 GCA_033576555.1 Oophaga sylvatica | reverse complement strand
TTGGGCCTCCTTCAGTTATAACATGTTTTCCGTTTTCTCCTGAAGTAGACAGATTCGAACTCAACCTCTTTGAATCTTGTTAGGAACGACTAGAGGAGCAGGATAACCCAAAAATTTCAACTTTGAACAACCTGACAAAGGTTATGGCCAGTGTTTGACTAGTGTTTCACATTCATTGGTGCCATTGGGCCTGCTTCAGTTATAACATGTTTCGTTTTCTCCTGAAGTACGACAGATTCGAACTCAACCTCTTTGAATCTTGTTAGGGACGACTAGAGGAGCAGGAATAACCCAAAAATTTCAACTTTGAAAACCCTGACAAAAGTTATGGCCAGTGGTTTGACATAGTGTTTCACATTCATTGGTGCCATTGGGCCTGCTTCAGTTATAACATGTTTCCCGTTTTCTCCTGAAGTACGACAGATTCGAACTCAACTCTTTGAATCTTGTTAGGAGACTAGAGGAGCAGGATAACCCAAAAATTTCAACTTTGAACAACCCTGACAAAAGTTATGGCCAGTGTTTGACATAGTGTTTCACATTCATTGGTGCCATTGGGCCTGCTTCAGTTATAACATGTTTTCCGTTTTCCCTGAAGTACGACAGATTCGAACTCAACCTCTTTGAATCTTGTTAGGGAGACTAGAGGAGCAGGATAACCCAAAAATTTCAACTTTGAACAACCCTGGTCCAGTAGTTTTTATTGAAAGTTTTTTCTTTTTAACAAGGGAAAAAGAAGGATGGTAGGGAGGGTAATGGGAGGAGGGGATAAGAAGCAGGGAAATATCAAAACAATTTAAGATTACAGACGGTAAAGCATAAACATAATAGGTGTTAACATTTCAAAATACATAATATGATGTCTTTAGAAGTAGCTGTTTCATTATTATTATCATTATTATTATTATATGTGTTTTGATGTTAGTAATCAAAGTTCCGTTACCTTGAGACATAACAAATTGAAATATAAAACAAAATACAGTATTTATATTTTAATGGGTGTGCCAGACCAAAATAGAGGGGGGGGGAGTAGGAAGGGAAGAGGTAATAGGAAGAGAAATGGGTTATGGAAAAGCCTTGTCCCAATACGACCATTTTTTAAGATGTTTAGCGTGTGTGTTATTTGCAATTGCAAAACGACATTCATAAGATTTATGCAATTTTATCTGGTCAGAAATTTCTTTAATTGTTGCAGGAGTTTGATTTTTCCAGTTATATGCGATTGATCTTTTGGTTTCTAAGAAAATGTGTATGATCAAGGATCTAAGATCTGGATTGAACTGTTCTAGCTCCATGGAAAGTAGTGTCATTTGTGGAGAGAGAGTGATGTTTTGTCTAGAGACTTTATTAACAAGAGATGATATTTGTGACCACAAATTATTGAGGACAGGGCACGACCAGAACATATGAAGTAAAGATCCGCGTAACCCACAATTCCTCCAGCAAAGAGGTGAGTTGTCTGCATTAATATGTGCTAATCTTATTGGCGTGTAGTACCATCTGGAGACTACTTTAGAATGAGTTTCTTGCAGGGTCATTGAAATATTTGAAGAATATGTTTGTGAGAAGGCATCTTCCCATTCTTCCAGTGAATATGTTTTCCCTAGTTCTTTTTCCCATTTTAACATGCAAGAATGTTTTATTTGCGAGGTGTCTTGGTTGAACCAGCTGTAGATGTATTTATGGCTCCAAAATATGTTATGATCAATGTTGCTTAAGATGAATAGAATAACCTCTGATATTTTTATTGTTTTTTTTAAGAAGGTTTGAATTTGATCTTTTAAAATGATATACTGTAGAAACAATGATGAAGGTATGTTAAATTTATGTTTAATAATGCTAAACGGGATGACGTGATCGTTGTTGACTATATCTCCTATTTTTTTGATGTTGTAATTTGTCCATATAGGAGATAAAGATTGATTAGTAAGTAAAGATATTAATGAGAGGGGAATTTTCTTTGATTTTCGTTTTTGATAATCCTTTTTTTATTCTAGTTAACTTTCTCCACGCTTGGGTGGATGCCAAAAAGATGGGATGGTTTGCCGAATCTGAATCGATATTTTCAATCGTTTTAAAAATAAAATTTTTGGGGTGAGAATTATGGTTTAACACTATCTCTAAGTCTATCCAAGCCGGTGGAGTTTTCCCTGAGATCCAATGAAGGCTTTGTTTGATAATATTTGTGTTATAGTATGCTGTTATGTTTGGAAACCCAAGTCCGCCATAGGTTTTACTTTTATATATTAAGTTAGATGGTACTCTGGGTCTTTTATTTTCCCACATAAAAGCATTAATGCTTGTTTGGATATGTGTGAGGTAAGGTTGTGAAATTGGAGTGGGAATTGCCCTGAAAAGATATAGGATTTTTGGGAGAACAAAGGATCTAATTGTTAAGTTCTCCCCCACCAAGAGAGGTTTTTGTCTTTGTAGGTGTTGAGGTCTTTTGAAATTGTATTTGAGAGAGAACTCATGTTTGATGAGATTAAGGTGTTGATTTATCAGTGACACTTATACCTAAGTAAGAGAGTTCTTTGTCTGTCCATGTCAAGGGAGACAAATCTTTGATTTTTTTTATATATTTTTCTGGTACATTTAGCGGAAGAATTTTTGATTTAGTGAAATTTATTTTAAAATCCGAGAGCTCGGAAAAGGTGTCTAGTAGAACATGAAGTTCCTTGATGGAGTTAATTGGGTCTGTTAGTGATAATATTATGTCATCAGCGAATAAACTTATTTTCAATTGACGGGAAGGAGTAATGATGCCCTTAATTTTTTCATTTTGCCTTACCGATTGGGCTAGAGGTTCCATTGCTAGAATAAAAAGTAGCGGGGAGAGGGGGCAGCCTTGTCTTGTACCATTTGAAATTAAGAAAGGGGTAGAAATGTGGTTATTTGAATATGTCCTAGCTATAGGATTTTGATATAGAGCCATAATCATAGTTATTATTCCTTCGCTGAAACCAAATTTCTTTAATGAGAGTTTTAAGAAGTTCCAATTTAAGCGATCAAAAGCTTTTTCGGCGTCTAGTGAGATCAAAGTAGATGGTATCTTGTTTTTATTGATGAATTTAATAGAATTGATAATTCTTCTAGTACCATCAGATGCATTGCGTCCTTTAACAAAACCTATCTGATCATTATTGATCAGAGAGGGGAGTAATAGGTTGATTCTGTTTGCCAAAATTTTTGAGTATATTTTAACATCTGTGTTTATCAATGAAATTGGTCTATAGTTAGTTATGTCTTCCAGATCACCTTTAGACTTGGGTATTAGTACTATTGTCGCTTCCAGCATCTCTTGTGGGAAATGACCAGAGGAGGTTGCTAAATTAAAGACTTCTAGGAGATGAGGGGATAAAAGTTTGTTAAAATTTTTATAATATTCATTTCCAAAGCCGTCCGGTCCTGGGGCTTTAAAAGATTTGAGGTGGGAGATTGTGTCCTCAATTTCGGATATTGATATAGGTGAACTAAGAAATTCTAAATCCTCCTGTTGGAGCTGGGGAAGGTTGAGTGAGGATAGAAACAATTCTATTGATTTCTTATGGGTTTGTGAGTCGAAGTTGTGTGATTTTAAATTGTAGAGTTTCTGGTAAAATTTAGCAAATTCATCAACAATATCTTGGGGATGGGATAGTTTAACACCGGAAGAGCTGGAAATTTTGTTGATCCTATTTTTAATACGTTTATTTTTAAGACGGTTTGTCATATATTTGGTGGGTTTATTTATGTTAGTGTAGGTTTTAAACTTGGCATTTTTTATGACTGAGTCATAAAAAGAAAAGATTGTTGTTTTTAACTCTTGCCTTAAAGATAAGATTTCCATTTTGATAGATTGAGAGGGATTAAGCAGGTTTATTTGTTCCAATTCTTTTTCCCTAATTAGATTTTGAATCTCTCTTATCTTTTTGTTGTTTTCTCTCTTTACTTTGGCAGATAATTGAATCAATATGCCTCTCAAGACAGCTTTGTGTGCACACCATCTGATAAAAGGTGATGTTGATTCAGGCTTGTTTTCCTAAAGTAGTGTTTTAATGTCTCCTCTACTGTTTTTTTGTGAAAAAGATCATTAAGAAGGCTTATATTGCATTTCCAGAGAGAACATTTTTTCTGTGGTGGGCCTAAAATTAATTCTCCTATTACTGGGGAATGATCTGATATGGATTTGTCTTTAATTGTAACTGTTTTAAATTTGGGAAGTGTGAAGACATCAGATAAAATAAGGTCTATTCTTGAGGCAGATTGATGTGCTGATGAAAAATGAGAATATTCTTTAGAGGTAGTGTTAAGACATCTGAAAATGTCAAACAACTCATTCTTATATATCCAGTCATTTAGGGTGTTATGTTGTGTACGATTGTAAGAGGAAGAATCCATAGTATTATCCGGTACAGAGTTGAAATCTCCTAACATTATCATTTCTCCTTTTTTTATTGGGGTAATTTTCCTCAAGACTTTATTTAGGAAGCCTATTTGTCCCGTGTTAGGGGCATAAATGTTTACTAAAGTTGTGAGCTGATTATTAAGGTTGCATATCAGTATGTGGAATCTACCCTTGGGGTCTGCCAATTCTTCAATAAATTCGAATGATATAGAATCTCTTATAATAGTTATCACTCCTGCCTTTTTTTTGGGCTGTTTGCAAAATAAATATGTGGGAATTTCACATGTTCAAATTTGGGATGATCTCCATCTTTAAACTTGGATTCTTGTATGCATATTATATCGGCATTAGATCTAGACAATTCTTTCCATAGAGCGCATCTTTTCCATGGGCTATTAAGACCTCTGATGTTATATGTCATTACTGTGGTACTCATTTTAAAAGGTTTTAGTTTAACTGAAAGGAGAGGGAAAAAGGGGGGAAGGCAATAGGGCTGGCACAAGATTTGACTGTTTATCAAACTTTTAATATATAATAACTTTAACACCCAAAAGAGGAAAAAATATTATTTCCTCAGGAAGTCCACTAAAGAGTGGGTTCTTCTATATTTGGGGGAAAAAGAAGTAAGAGGGCGATCTACACCCTCTTGAGGAAGCCTTCTCTGGCATGATGTGTTGTACATATGAAATCTTATGCTAAAATAACAAGCAACTTTTATAAACTGTTGAAAGAGATATATACATAACACATCAGATACATTGTATAATATAAATCAATCTTAACTATAGTTATATATATATATTTTTTTTGAAACCTTCAAGTGTATCTCTCACGACCTGGGTTATTTGTAGAATTAGTACGTAAAGGTATACCCAGAGATTTTATGAGGTCCTCGCCTTCTCTTGGTGATAAAATGACATTTGTTTTCCCTTTGATGTTTACCAGTAATTTAAGTGGGAAGCCCCATTTGTATGGGACACCATTATCTCTTAAAATATTAGTTACCGGATTAAATTTTCTTCTGCCCTCTAAGGTTTCCTTGGAAAGGTCAGCATATAGTTTGAGATGACCATAGGGCTCAGGAAATTTTTTTTCTTTTTTAATATAGTCCATAATTTGTTCTTTTACATGAAAGAAATGAATTCTTAAGATGGTGTCCCTAGGGAGTTCTTTGGGAATGTTTGATGGTTTTGGAAGGCGATGTATTCTGTCAATTACAAGTTCTTCTTTTGATAGATTTGGCAATATTTTTTTAAATATTTTGGTAACATAATCAGAGAGATTTGTTGGGGAAATGTCTTCTGAAATGCCTCGCAGTTTAATATTATTCCTCCTACTCCTATCTTCAAGATCTGCTACCTTAGCCCTAAGTCTTCTTAGTTCTGAATACACTGCATCGTTATCTTTTTCTAGCGATTCTGTTCTCTTTTCCAACTCCTCTATACGTGATTCGTGTAGTTCCAATTTTTTATTGAAGATTTCTAAAGTGCTCTGGAATGTTTGATGTAGTTTTTTGAGATCATTGCTCATACGTTCCCCTATTCTTTCTGTGAGGCTTGATAAAAGGGCTTCCATTGAGTCATGGCTTGATAGATCTTGGTCAAATGAATATGAGCTCTTTTTTTGTGGATTGGGTCTGTCTGGACTAAGGTTGGGGGAACAGTCTTCTGAATCGTCATCTGACGTATTCTTAGATTGTGAGTATTTTTCCCCCCTTGCCCCGGGATTTTTCCTTTTGGCAGATAAGGATGTATCCATTGATACTACTGTAGAGGATTGATGTGGGGGGTTTTCTAGTGTTATAGGAGGATCTTTTGTAGTATTTTTCACCTTAGTCCCTGACTGTATTGGATTTGTAGGGCTAGCTGAATAGGCTTTATTATCTCTTTTAAGGGGAGATCTAGACTTAAATGGGCTCAATAGATTAATTGAGTCCATTGATGGGGTTCGGTTAATACCTCTACTTTTTGCACTTTTAGATGAAATGGGGTTGAAAGTAGAGATAGAGGATTTTGTGTTTTTTTGGCTCATTTTTTGTAATTTTCCTTGGCAGTCTACTTATAGAATTCAACTTAAAAGACAACAATGAATATGGTAACACAAATCTAGTAATAATGTATACACTTCAGCAAAAGTGAATTATTTGATGTTAAGCAGAATGGTTATTATATAATCTTTAGACTTTAACACGATAAGTCCTTTCTAGTGAGTCTATCCCTTAATAGTTGTTAATGCAATGGAATAGTTTTGCCGACACTTTCACAGCTGTGTTCTTAATGCGGTTTGGAAAGGAACGCACAGCAATGGATAGGGGTTATGAGACTCAAAATCTATCGCATAAAGGCTTCAAGATGCGTGACAAAAGAGAGCGCACATAGGGAATCTCAATTGCGACTTGAATCGCTGCTTGGGCTATATAGTCTCGTTTCTCAAAGAGGGCAAAATTAACGCTGAAATGATGGTATGATGAAGGTATAATAAAGTCAAGCTTACCCCGGGTTTATGAAAAATAGGCTGGTGCTTCTGAGACTTTGTTGCGGCTTCCAGATGATTACTTTATTGCGGTCTTCGTAGGATCGCTTTGTAGCGGCCTACGTAAAATCGCCAAAGGGAACGACCGGGCCGACTGTAATGTTAGGCGCCTGATCTCCAGGAAGCTGTCGCAAACGTACGACTTCTCTTGTGCCTTTGTTGCGGCCTTCGGAAGATCGCTACTGGGAACGTCTGGGATGAAGCTTGTTGCGGTATACGATGGGTCTCCGAATCGCAGTTGTGGGCTTGCGTCCTCTTCCAAACCTTTGATGCGACCTCCGGGAGTACTTTGAATTGCGGCCTCTAGAAGATCGCTTTTTGCGACCTCCGGGGGTACGTTATATTGCGACCTCCAGAAAATCGCTGCAAGGAACGGCTGGGCTGATATTGGATGCGGTAGGCGTCGGGGTCCTCGTGTCGCTGTCGCGGATGTGCGTCCTCTTCTGTGCCTTAGTTGTGGCTTCTAGCCAGTCGCTGTTGGGGTCCGCTGGGCAAATGCTGGGAAGCGATTGGTGGTGGGTCCCGGATCGCTGCCGCTGACCTGTGTCTCCCTCTGGGTCCCTGTTGCGGCCTCTGGAGTGTCTCTACGAGATGCCGCTGGGCTGGTACTGGATGCGGTGAGCTCCGACCTTTTCATCCAGAAGGAGACTTTTGTGATGAGAAATGAGGAGATCTCAAGCAGGCCACAAGCTTGCAGCCTCAATGCATTCAATGCAGTCAATGCAGCCTCAATGCAGTCTCTGTTGAGATGGATCTTCTAAGTCTTCTAAGTCTCCAAAAATTAAAATTTTCGGCTCCAAAGGTTGCTTGAATGAAGGGAATAAGATTTCCTTGGTATATGGCTATTAAAAATGATTTTTTTGTAGCGATGTATGTAGATTTAGATGAGGCTTCCTCAGAGAGCAGTGAAGACACTTCTTACTCCATGCAGTGGTAAGCCACACCCCCCAACTTTGAACAACCCTGACAAAAGTTATGGCCAGTGGTTTGACATAGTGTTTCACATTCATTGGTGCCATTGGGCCTGCTTCAGTTATAACATGTTTTCCGTTTTCTCCTGAAGTACGACAGATTCGAACTCAACCTCTTTGAATCTTGTTAGGGAGACTAGAGGAGCAGAATAACCAAAAATTTCAACTTTGAACAACCCTGACAAAAGTTATGCCAGTGGTTTGACATATGTGTTTCACATTCATTGGTGCCATTGGGCCTGCTTCAGTTATAACATGTTTTCCGTTTTCTCCTGAAGTACGACAGATTCGAACTCAACCTCTTTGAATCTTGTTAGGGACGACTAGAGGAGCAGAATAACCCAAAAATTTCAACTTTGAAAAACCCTGACAAAAGTTATGGCCAGTGGTTTGACATAGTGTTTCACATTCATTGTGCCATTGGGCCTGCTTCAGTTATAACATGTTTTCGTTTTCTCCTGAAGTACGACAGATTCGAACTCAACCTCTTTGAATCTTGTTAGGGACGACTAGAGGAGCAGGAATAACCCAAAAATTTCAACTTTGAACAACCCTGACAAAAGTTATGGCCAGTGGTTTGACATAGTGTTTCACATTCATTGGTGCCATTGGGCCTGCTTCAGTTATAACATGTTTTCGTTTTCTCCTGAAGTACGACAGATTCGAACTCAACCTCTTTGAATCTTGTTAGGGACGACTAGAGGAGCAGGAATAACCCAAAAATTTCAACTTTGAACAAACCCTGACAAAAGTTATGGCCAGTTGTTTGACATAGTGTTTCACATTCATTGGTGCCATTGGGCCTCTTCAGTTATAACATGTTTTCCGTTTTCTCCTGAAGTACGACAGATTCAACTCAACCTCTTTGAATCTTGTTAGGGACGACTAGAGGAGCAGGAATAACCCAAAACATTTCAACTTTGAACAACCCTGACAAAAGTTATGGCCAGTGGTTTGACATAGTTGTTTCACATTCATTGGTGCATTGGGCCTGCTTCAGTTATAACATGTTTTCGTTTTCCTGAAGTCGACAGATTCAACTCAACCTCTTGAATTTGTTAGGGACTAGAGGAGAGAATAACCAAAATTTAATTTGAAACCTAAAGTTAGGCCGTGGTTTGAATAGGTTTCAATCATTGGGCCATTGGCTCCTTCAGTTAAACTGTTTCCGTTTCCCTGAAGTACGACGATTCAACTCAACCTCTTGATTTGTTAGGAGACTAAGAGCAGGAATAACCAAAAATTTCAACTTTGAACAACCTGACAAAGTTATGGCCAGTGTTTGACATTGTTTCACATTCATTGGTGCTGGGCCGCTCAGTTATAACAGTTCCTTTTTCCTGAATCGACAGATTCAAACTCACCTCTTGAATCTGTTAGGGACATAGAGGACAGATAACCAAAATTTCAACTTTGAAAACCCTGACAAAATTTAATGGCCAGTGGTTTGACATAGTGTTTCACATTCATTGGTGCCATGGCCCTAAATCATTAAACCTGACAAAATTATGCCAGTGGTTTGACAAGTGTTTCACATTCATTGTGCCATTGGGCCTGCTCAGTAACAGTATTCCGATTTCCTCTGAAGTCTGACAAATTAAACCACTCTTTGAATCTTGTTAGGGACAATAGAGAGCAGATAACCATAAATTTCAACTTTGAACAACCTGACAAAGTTATGGCCAGTGTTTGACATATGTTTCACATTCATGGGCCATGGGCCTGTCCTCAGTTATAACATTTTCCGTTTTCTCCTGAAGTACCAGATTGAAAGTCAACATCTTTGAATCTGTTAGGGACAACTAGAGCAGGAATAACCCAAAAATTTCAAATTTGAACAACCCTGACAAAAGTTATGGCAGTGGTTTGACATAAGTTTCACATTCATTGATGCCATTGGGCCTGCTCAGTTATAACATGTTTTACGTTTTCTCCTGAAGTACGACAGATTCTATAACACTCTTTGAATCTTGTTAAGGACGACAAGGAGCAGAATAACCCAAAAATTTAAAATTTGAAAACCTGACAAAAGTTATGGCCCAATGTTTGACATAGCGTTTCACATTCAATGTGCCATGGGCCCTTCAGTTATAACATGTTTCACCAGTTTTCCTCCTGAAGTACGACAGATTCAACTTACCTCTTTGAATCTTGTTAGGACGATCACAGAGCTGCAGATACCCAAAAATTTCAACTTTGAAAAACCCTGACAAAAGTTATGGCCATGGTTGACAAAGTTTCACATTCATTGTTGCCATTGGCTCTTCATTATACATTTCCGTTTTCTCCTGAATACGACAGATTCGAACTCAACCTCTTTGAATCTTGTTAGGGATGACTAGAGGAGCAGGAATAACCCAAAAATTTCAACTTTGAACAAACCCTGACAAAAGTTATGGCCATGGTTTGACATAGTGTTTCACATTCATTGGTGCCATTGGCCTCCTTCAGTTATAACATGTTTTCCGTTTTCTCTCCTGAAGTCGACAGATTCGAACTCAACCTCTTTGAATCTTGTTAGGGAGACTAGAAGGAGCAGGAAATTACCCACACAATTTCAACTTTGAACAATCCTGACAAAAGTTATGGCCATTGCTTTGACATTTGTTTCACATTCATTGGTGCCATTGGCCTCTTCAGTTATTAACACTGTTTTCCGTTTTCCTCCTGAAGTCTGACAGATTCGAACTCAACTCTTTGAATTTGTTAGGAGACTAAGAGGCAGAATAACCCCAAAATTTCAACTTTGAACAACCCTGACAAAATGTTATGGCCAGTGTTTGACATATGTGTTCACATTCATTGGTGCCTTTGGCCTGCTTCAGTTATAACATGTTTTTCCGTTTTCTCCTGAAGTCTGACAGATTCAAACTCAAGCTCTTTGAATTTGTTAGTGTACACTAGAGAGAGCAGCGAATAACCCAAAATTTCAACTTTGAACAACCCTGACAAAAGTTATGGCCAGTGCTTTGACATAGTGTTTCACATTCATTGGGCCATTGGGCCTGCTTCAGTTATAACATGTTTTCGTTTTCTCCTGAAGTACGACAGATTAAACTCAACCTTTTTTGAATCTTTTAGGGACGACTAGAGGCAGGAATAACCCAAAATTTCAACTTTGAACAACCCTGACAAAAGTTATGGCCATGTTTGACATAGTGTTTCACATTCATTGGTCCATTGGGCCTGCTTCAGTTATAACATGTTTTCCGTTTTCTCCTGAAGTACGACAGATTCGAACTCAACCTCTTTGAATCTTGTTAGGGACGACTAGAGGAGCAGGAATAACCCAAAAATTTCAACTTTGAACAACCCTGACAAAAGTTATGGCCAGTGGTTTGACATAGTGTTTCACATTCATTGGTGCCATTGGGCCTCTTCAGTTATAACATGTTTTCCGTTTTCTCCTGAAGTCGACAGATTCAAACTCAACCTCTTTGAATCTTGTTAGGGACGACTAGAGGAGCAGGAATAACCCAAAAATTTCAACTTTGAACAACACCTGACAAAAGTTATGGCCAGTGGTTTGACATAGTGTTTCACATTCATTGGTGCCATTGGGCCTGCTTCAGTTATAACATGTTTTCCGTTTTCTCCTGAAGTACGACAGATTCGAAATCAACCTCTTTGAATCTTGTTAGGGACGACTAGAGGAGCAGGAATAACCCAAAATTTCAACTTTGAACAACCCTGACAAAAGTTATGGCCAGTGGTTTGACATAGTGTTTCACATTCATTGGTGCCATTGGGCCTGCTTCAGTTATAACATGTTTTCGTTTTCTCCTGAAGTACGACAGATTCGAAACTCAACCTCTTTGAATCTTGTTAGGGACGACTAGAGGAGCAGGAATAACCCAAAAATTCAACTTTGAACAACCCTGACAAAAGTTATGGCCAGTGGTTTGACATAGTGTTTCACATTCATTGGTGCCATTGGGCCTCCTTCAGTTATAACATGTTTTCCGTTTTCTCCTGAAGTACGACAGATTCAAACTCAACCTCTTTGAATCTTGTTAGGGACGACTAGAGGAGCAGAATAACCCAAAAATTTCAACTTTGAACAACCTGACAAAAGTTATGGCCAGTGGTTTGACATAGTGTTTCACATTCATTGGTGCCATTGGGCCTGCTTCAGTTATAACAGTTTTCCGTTTTCTCCTGAAGTACTGACAGATTCGAAACTCAACCTCTTTGAATCTTGTTAGGGACGACTAAGAGACAGGAATAACCCAAAAATTTCAACTTTGAACAACACCTGACAAAAGTTATGGCCAGTGGTTTGACATAGTGTTTCACATTCATTGGTGCCATTGGGCCTGCTTCAGTTATAACATGTTTTCCGTTTTCTCCTGAAGTACGACAGATTCGAACTCAACCTTTGAATCTTGTTAGGGACGACTAGAGGAGCAGGAATAACCCAAAAATTTCAACTTTGAACAACCCTGACAAAAGTTATGGCCAGTGGTTTGACATAGTGTTTCACATTCATTGGTGCCATTGGGCCTGCTTCAGTTATAACATGTTTTTCCGTTTTCTCCTGAAGTACTGACAGATTCAACTCAACCTCTTTGAATCTTGTTAGGGACGACTAGAGGAGCAGGAATAACCCAAAAATTTCAACTTTGAAAAACCCTGACAAAAGTTATGGCCAGTGGTTTGACATAGTGTTTCACATTCATTGGTGCCATTGGGCCTGCTTCAGTTATAACATGTTTTCCGTTTTCTCCTGAAGTCTGACAGATTCAAACTCAACCTCTTTGAATCTTGGTAGGGACGACTAGAGGAGCAGGAATAACCCAAAAATTTCAACTTTGAACAACCCTGACAAAAGTTATGGCCAGTGGTTTGACATAGTGTTTCACATTCATTGGTGCCATTGGGCCTCCTTCAGTTATAACATGTTTTTCCGTTTTCTCCTGAAGTACGACAGATTCAAACTCAACCTCTTTGAATCTTGTTAGGGACACTAGAGGAGCAGGAATAACCCAAAAATTTCAACTTTGAACAACCCTGACAAAAGTTATGGCCAGTGGTTTGACATAGTGTTTCACATTCATTGGTGCCATTGGGCCTGCTTCAGTTATAACATGTTTTACGTTTTCTCCTGAAGTACGACAGATTCGAACTCAACCTCTTTGAATCTTGTTAGGGATAGACTAGAGCAGCAGGAATAACCCAAAAATTTCAACTTTGAACAAACCTGACAAAAGTTATGGCCATTGGTTTGACATAGTGTTTCACATTCATTGGTGCCATTGGGCCTCCTTCAGTTATAACATGTTTTCCGTTTTCTCCTGAAGTCTGACAGATTCGAACTCAACCTCTTTGAATCTTGTTAGGGACGACTAGAGGAGCAGGAATAACCCAAAATTTCAACTTTGAACAATCCTGACAAAAGTTATGGCCAGTGGTTTGACATTTGTTTCACATTCATTGTGCCATTGGGCCTGCTTCAGTTATAACATGTTTTCCTTTTTCTCCTGAAGTCTGACAGATTCGAACTCAAGCTCTTTGAATCTTGTTAGGGATGACTAGAAGAGCAGGAATAACCCCAAAATTTCAACTTTGAACAACCCTGACAAAGTTATGGCCAGTGGTTTGACATAGTGTTTCACATTCATTGGAGCCATTGGGCATGCTTCAGTTATAACATGTTTTACGTTTTCTCCTGAAGTACGACAGATTCAAACTCAGCCTCTTTGAATCTTGTTAGGGAAAGACTAGAGGAGCAGGAATAACCCAAAAATTTAAACTTTGAAAAACCCTGACAAAAGTTATGGCCAGTGGTTTGACATAGTTTTCACATTCATTGGTGCCATTGGGCCTGCTTCAGTTATAACATGTTTCCGTTTTCTCCTGAAGTACGACAGATTCAACTAAACCTCTTTGAATCTTGTTAGGGAAGACTAGAGGAGCAGGAATAACCCAAAAATTTCAACTTTGAAAAACCCTGACAAAAGTTATGGCCAGTGTTTTGACATAGTGTTTCACATTCATTGGTGCCATTGGGCCTCTTCAGTTATAACATGTTTCCCGTTTTCTCCTGAAGTATGACAGATTCAAACTCAACCTCTTTGAATCTTGTTAGGACACTAGAGAGCAGAATAACCCAAAATTTCAACTTTGAACAACCCTGACAAAAGTTATGGCCAGTGGTTTGACATAGTGTTTCACATTCATTGGTGCCATTGGGCCTCCTTCAGTTATAACATGTTTTCGTTTTCTCCTGAAGTCTGACAGATTCAAACTCAACCTCTTTGAATCTTGTTAGGGACAACTAGAGGAGCAGAATAACCCAAAAATTTCAACTTTGAACAACCCTGACAAAAGTTATGGCCAGTGGTTTGACATAGTGTTTCACATTCATTGGGGCCATTGGGCCTGCTTCAGTTATAACATGTTTTTCCGTTTTCTCCTGAAGTACGACAGATTCAAACTCAACCTCTTTGAATCTTGTTAGGGACGACTAGAGGAGCAGGAATAACCCAAAATTTCAACTTGAACAACCCTGACAAAAGTTATGGCCAGTGGTTTGACATAGTGTTTCACATTCATTGGTGCCATTGGGCCTGCTTCAGTTATAACATGTTTTCCGTTTTCTCCTGAAGTACGACAGATTCGAACTCAACCTCTTTGAATCTTGTTAGGGACAACTAGAGGAGCAGGAATAACCCAAAAATTTCAACTTTGAACAACCCTGACAAAAGTTATGGCCAGTGGTTTGACATAGTGTTTCACATTCATTGGTGCCATTGGGCCTCTTCAGTTATAACATGTTTTACGTTTTCTCCTGAAGTACGACAGATTCGAACTCAACCTCTTTGAATCTTGTTAGGGATGACTAGAGCAGCAGGAATAACCCAAAAATTTCAACTTTGAACAAACCTGACAAAAGTTATGGCCATTGGTTTGACATAGTGTTTCACATTCATTGGGTGCCATTGGACCTCCTTCAGTTATAACATGTTTTCCGTTTTCTCCTGAAGTCTGACAGATTCGAACTCAACCTCTTTGAATCTTGTTAGGGACGACTAGAGGAGCAGGAATAACCCCAAAATTTCAACTTTGAACAATCCTGACAAAAGTTATGGCCAGTGCTTTGACATTTGTTTCACATTCATTGATGCCATTGGGCCTGCTTCAGTTATAACATTGTTTTCCTTTTTCTCCTGAAGTCTGACAGATTCGAACTCAAGCTCTTTGAATTTTGTTAGGGATGACTAAAGAGCAGGAATAACCCCAAAATTTCAACTTTGAACAACCCTGACAAAGTTATGGCCAGTGGTTTGACATAGTGTTTCACATTCATTGGAGCCATTGGGCATGCTTCTGTTATAACATGTTTTACGTTTTCTCCTGAAGTACGACAGATTCAAACTCACCTCTTTGAATCTTGTTAGGGAAGACTAGAGGAGCAGGAATAACCCAAAAATTTAAACTTTGAAAAACCCTGACAAAAGTTATGGCCAGTGGTTTGACATAGTTTTCACATTCATTGGTGCCATTGGGCCTGCTTCAGTTATAACATGTTTTACGTTTTCTCCTGAAGTACGACAGATTCAAACTCACCTCTTTGAATCTTGTTAGGGAAGACTAGAGGAGCAGGAATAACCCAAAATTTCAACTTTGAAAAACCCTGACAAAAGTTATGGCCAGTGGTTTGACATAGTGTTTCACATTCATTGGTGCCTTTGGGCCTCTTCAGTTATAACATGTTTTCCCGTTTTCTCCTGAAGTATGACAGATTCAAATTCAACCTCTTTGAATCTTGTTAGGGACGACTAGAAGAGCAGCAATAACCCCAAAATTTCAACTTTGAACAACCCTGACAAAAGTTATGGCCAGTGGTTTGACATAGTGTTTCACATTCATTGGTGCCATTGGGCCTCCTTCAGTTATAACATGTTTTCCGTTTTCTCCTGAAGTCTGACAGATTCAAACTCAACCTCTTTGAATCTTGTTAGGGACAACTAGAGGAGCAGGAATAACCCAAAAATTTCAACTTTGAACAACCCTGACAAAAGTTATGGCCAGTGCTTTGACATAGTGTTTCACATTCATTGGGCCATTGGGCCTGCTTCAGTTATAACATGTTTTCGTTTTCTCCTGAAGTACGACAGATTCAAACTCAACCTCTTTGAATCTTGTTAGGGACGACTAGAGGAGCAGGAATAACCCAAAACTTTCAACTTTGAACAACCCTGACAAAAGTTATGGCCATGGTTTGACATAGTGTTTCACATTCATTGGTGCCATTGGCCTGCTTCAGTTATAACATGTTTTCCGTTTTCTCCTGAAGTCGACAGATTCGAACTCAACCTCTTTGAATCTTGTTAGGGACGACTAGAGGAGCAGGAATAACCCATAAATTTCAACTTTGAGCAACCCTACAAAAGTTATGGCCAGTGGTTTGACATAGTGTTTCACATTCATTGGTGCATTGGGCCTCCTTCAGCTATAACATGTTTTCCGTTTTCCCTAAGTCTGACAGATTCAAACTCAACCTCTTTGAATCTTGTTAGGGACAACTAGAGGAGCAGGAATAACCCAAAAATTTCAACTTTGAACAACCCTGACAAAAGTTATGGCCAGTGCTTTGACATAGTGTTTCACATTCATTGGGGCCATTGGGCCTGCTTCAGTTATAACATGTTTTTCGTTTTCTCCTGAAGTACGACAGATTCAAACTCAACCTCTTTGAATCTTGTTAGGGACGACTAGAGGAGCAGGAATAACCCAAAACTTTCAACATTGAACAACCCTGACAAAAGTTATGGCCAGTGGTTTGACATAGTGTTTCACATTCATTGGTGCCATTGGGCCTGCTTCAGTTATAACATGTTTTCCGTTTTCTCCTGAAGTACGACAGATTCGAACTCAACCTCTTTGAATCTTGTTAGGGACGACTAGAGGAGCAGGAATAACCCAAAAAATTTCAACTTTGAACAACCCTGACAAAAGTTATGGCCAGTGGTTTGACATAGTGTTTCACATTCATTGGTGCCATTGGGCCTCCTTCAGTTATAACATGTTTTCCGTTTTCTCCTGAAGTCTGACAGATTCAAACTCAACCTCTTTGAATCTTGTTAGGGACAACTAAGGAGCAGGAATAACCCAAAATTTCAACTTTGAACAACCCTGACAAAAGTTATGGCCAGTGGTTTGACATAGTGTTTCACATTCATTGGAGCCATTGGGCATGCTTCTGTTATAACATGTTTTACGTTTTCTCCTGAAGTACGACAGATTCAAACTCAGCCTCTTTGAATCTTGTTAGGACGACTAGAGGAGCAGGAATAACCCATAAATTTCAACTTTGAACAACCCTATCAAAAGTTATGGCCAGTGGTTTGACATAGTGTTTCACATTCAATTGGTGCCATTGGGCCTCCTTCAGTTATAACAGTTTTTCCGTTTTCTCCTGAAGTCTGACAGATTCAAACTCAACCTCTTTGAATCTTTGTTAGGGACAACTAGAGGAGCAGGAGTAAAACAAAAATTTCAACTTTGAACAACCCTGACAAAAGTTATGGCCAGTGCTTTCACATAGTGTTTCACATTCATTGGGCCATTGGGCCTGCTTCAGTTATAACATGTTTTTCGTTTTCTCCTGAAGTACGACAGATTCAAACTCAACCTCTTTGAATCTTGTTAGGGACAACTAGAGGAGCAGGAGTAAAACAAAAATTTCAACTTTGAACAACCCTGACAAAAGTTATGGCCAGTGCTTTCACATAGTGTTTCACATTCATTGGGGCCATTGGGCCTGCTTCAGTTATAACATGTTTTTCGTTTTCTCCTGAAGTACGACAGATTCAAACTCAACCTCTTTGAGTCTTGTTAGGGACGACTAGAGGAGCAGGAATAACCCAAAACTTTCAACTTTGAACAACCCTGACAAAAGTTATGGCCAGTGGTTTGACATAGTGTTTCACATTCATTGGTGCCATTGGGCCTGCTTCAGTTATAACATGTTTTCCGTTTCCTTGAAGTACGACAGATTCGAACTCAACCTCTTTGAATCTTGTTAGGGACGACTAGAGGAGCAGGAATAACCCAAAACTTTCAACTTTGAACAACCCTGACAAAAGTTATGGCCAGTGGTTTGACATAGTGTTTCACATTCATTGGTGCCATTGGGCCTGCTTCAGTTATAACATGTTTTCCGTTTTCTCCTGAAGTACGACAGATTCGAACTCAACCTCTTTGAATCTTGTTAGGGACGACTAGAGGAGCAGGAATAACCCATAAATTTCAACTTTGAGCAACCCTATCAAAAGTTATGGCCAGTGGTTTGACATAGTGTTTCACATTCATTGGTGCTATTGGGCCTCCTTCAGCTATAACATGTTTTCCGTTTTCTCCTAAAGTCTGACAGATTCAAACTCAACCTCTTTGAATCTTGTTAGGGACAACTAGAGGAGCAGGAATAACCCAAAAATTTCAACTTTGAACAACCCTGACAAAAGTTATGGCCAGTGGTTTGACATAGTGTTTCACATTCATTGGTGCCATTGGGCCTGCTTCAGTTATAACATGTTTTCCGTTTTCTCCTGAAGTACGACAGATTCGAACTCAACCTCTTTGAATCTTGTTAGGGATGACTAGAGGAGCAGGAATTACCCAAAAATTTCAACTTTGAACAAACCTGACAAAAGTTATGGCCATTGGTTTGACATAGTGTTTCACATTCATTGGTGCCATTGGACCTCCTTCAGTTATAACATGTTTTCCGTTTTCCTCCTGAAGTCTGACAGATTCGAACTCAACCTCTTTGAATCTTGTTAGGGACGACTAGAGGAGCAGGAATAACCCCAAAATTTCAACTTTGAACAATCCTGACAAAAGTTATGGCCAGTGCTTTGACATTTTGTTTCACATTCATTGGTGCCATTGGGCCTGCTTCAGTTATAACATGTTTTCCGTTTTCTCCTGAAGTCTGACAGATTCGAACTCAAGCTCTTTGAATCTTGTTAGGGACAACTAGAGGAGCAGGAATAACCCAAAAATTTCAACTTTGAACAACCCTGACAAAAGTTATGGCCAGTGCTTTGACATAGTGTTTCACATTCATTGGGGCCATTGGGCCTGCTTCAGTTATAACATGTTTTTCGTTTTCTCCTGAAGTACGACAGATTCGAACTCAACCTCTTTGAATCTTGTTAGGGATGACTAGAGGAGCAGGAATTACCCAAAAATTTCAACTTTGAACAAACCTGACAAAAGTTATGGCCATTGGTTTGACATAGTGTTTCACATTCATTGGTGCCATTGGACCTCCTTCAGTTATAACATGTTTTCCGTTTTCTCCTGAAGTCTGACAGATTCGAACTCAACCTCTTTGAATTTTGTTAGGGATGACTAGAAGAGCAGCAATAACCCCAAAATTTCAACTTTGAACAACCCTGACAAAAGTTATGGCCAGTGGTTTGACATAGTGTTTCACATTCATTGGTGCCATTGGGCCTCCTTCAGTTATAACATGTTTTCCGTTTTCCTCCTGAAGTCTGACAGATTCAAACTCAACCTCTTTGAATCTTGTTAGGACAACTAGAGGAGCAGGAATAACCCAAAAATTTCAACTTTGAACAACCCTGACAAAAGTTATGGCCAGTGCTTTGACATAGTGTTTCACATTCATTGGGGCCATTGGGCCTGCTTCAGTTATAACATGTTTTTCGTTTTCTCCTGAAGTACGACAGATTCAAACTCAACCTCTTTGAATCTTGTTAGGGACGACTAGAGGAGCAGAATAACCCAAAACTTTCAACATTGAACAACCCTGACAAAAGTTATGGCCAGTGGTTTGACATAGTGTTTCACATTCATTGGTGCCATTGGGCCTGCTTCAGTTATAACATGTTTTCCGTTTTCTCCTGAAGTACGACAGATTCGAACTCAACCTCTTTGAATCTTGTTAGGGACGACTAGAGGAGCAGGAATAACCCAAAAATTTCAACTTTGAACAACCCTGACAAAAGTTATGGCCAGTGGTTTGACATAGTGTTTCACATTCATTGGTGCCATTGGGCCTCCTTCAGTTATAACATGTTTTCCGTTTTCTCCTGAAGTCTGACAGATTCAAACTCAACCTCTTTGAATCTTGTTAGGGACAACTAGAGGAGCAGGAATAACCCAAAAATTTCAACTTTGAACAACCCTGACAAAAGTTATGGCCAGTGTTTGACATAGTGTTTCACATTCATTGGTGCCATTGGGCCTGCTTCAGTTATAACTTGTTTTCCGTTTTCTCCTGAAGTACGACAGATTCGAACTCAACCTCTTTGAATCTTGTTAGGGACGACTAGAGGAGCAGGAAAAACCCAAAAATTTCAACTTTGAACAACCCTGACAAAAGTTATGGCCAGTGGTTTGACATAGTGTTTCACATTCATTGGTGCCATTGGGCCTCCTTCAGTTATAACATGTTTTCCGTTTTCTCCTGAAGTCTGACAGATTCAAACTCAACCTCTTTGAATCTTGTTAGGGACAACTAGAGGAGCAGGAATAACCCAAAAATTTCAACTTTGAACAATCCTGACAAAAGTTATGGCCAGTGCTTTGACATTTTGTTTCACATTCATTGGTGCCATTGGGCCTGCTTCAGTTATAACATGTTTTCCTTTAACTCAAGCTCTTTGAATTTTGTTAGGGATGACTAGAAGAGCAGGAATAACCCCAAAATTTCAACTTTGAACAACCCTGACAAGAGTTATGGCCAGTGGTTTGACATAGTGTTTCACATTCATTGGAGCCATTGGGCATGCTTCAGTTATAACATGTCTTCCGTTTTCTCCTGAAGTACGACAGATTCGAACTCAACCTCTTTGAATCTTGTTAGGGATGACTTCTGTTATAATGTCATGTATAGTGTACAGTTCCTATAGTGTCTTGTGCTTGGGTGCGAGGAAAACACATGAGACACAGGTTGATATGAAATGACTTGTATTACTTCATACAAGCATGCAGAAAAGGTCACACAGTTTGCAGGAACAGAGGCAGGAGAACACAGCAGGCCAGAGTAACTTCAAGCTCTACAATAACTCTCCAAAGCAGGTTCAGGATCTCTTCTCTGTACCGTAATTCCTCTGCAAACATGGATTCACCAGACAGCAGGTTTCCAGAGTCCAAGAGTGTTCCAAAGTTCCTCAGTAGGAAAATAGCTGGAGTCCAAAATCCAAGGTTTCCAGGAGTCAGGTCACAGGCTGACTGAGGCTTGATTCAGGAGCACTGATTGTTCAGCTGAGGCTGCTTAAGAAGCAAGAGGGAGAGAATCAGGGCGGGAACATGAAAACTGGAAACTCCATATTAACTGAGGGCAAGCACTACAGAAAGACAGAAAGCAAAATGGCCGACGGAAAACTGAGTTTCAAGGAACATGTCAAAAGAGACAAAGAACCTTACATTACTCCCTCCTTAAGGACAACCTCCGGATGACCTCAGACCAGGCTTGTCAGGGTACCTCTGATGAAACTGACGGAGCAGGCGAGGAGCATTTACATTATTGACTGGTTCCCATGAGTTGTCCTCCACTGGGTAGCCCTGCCATTTAATCAAATATTGCAACTGATTTCTGTACAACCTGGAATCTAGAATCCTTTCCACCATAAATTCTTCCTGACCATCGACCAGCACTGGGTCAGGGCAAGGAGAAGAGCGTCCAGGAAACGTATTGGGTGTTGCAGCCTTTAGTAGGGATACATGAAAGACAGGGTGGATTCTCATAGTTCTGGGCAGTTGAAGACGACAAGCAACAGCACTTATAATCTTACTGATCTTATAAGGTCCAATGTACTTATGTCCCAATTTAGACGATGGAATCTTTAATTTAAGATTTCTGGTTGACAGCCAGACCAAATCTCCTACCTTGAAAGCTGGTGCAGGTTTACGAAATTTATCTGCTGCTTTCTTGTACCTTTCCTGAGCCAATTCTACATTTTCCTTTAGAAGATCCATATTCTTTTGTAAAGAAGTGATTCTTTCAGCCACTGCCGGCAAGGGCGTATCTATGGGAAATCGAGGAAGAATGTTAGGATGATAACCTAGATTGGAGTAAAAAGGAGACTGCTTAGTGGAGGCGCTCTGAGAGTTGTTATAAGAGAACTCAGCCAGTGGAAGTAGATCCACCCAATCATCTTGTAGGTGGCAGATAAAGCAGCGGAGATACTGCTCCAGGGTCTGATTGGTTCGTTCTGTCTGTCCATTAGTCTGGGGATGAAAAGCAGAAGAAAGGTTTACTTTAATGTCCAATGCGGCACAGAAATTTTGCCAAAACCTTGAAGTGAATTGCACCCCTCGATCCGAAATGACCTCATCCGGTACTCCATGTAAGCGAAACACATTCTTAATCATCAAGTCTGATGTCTGTTTTGCAGTGGGTAAGCCGACACAAGGGATAAAATGAGCTGCCTTTGTTAGACGATCGACCACCACTAGAATAGTGTTCTTCCCTTGAGAGGTTGGTAACTCCACAATGAAGTCCATAGAAATGGATCCCCATGGGCGGGACGGGGCGGGAAGAGGTTGTAACAGACCAGTTGGTGAGGAGCGAGGTGTTTTGCATCTTGCACAGACTTCACATGAAGTGACATAGTTTAAAACATCTTTCCTGTAAGTGGGCCACCAAAAGAAACGAGAAAGAAATTCTTGTGTCTTTAGAATTCCCCTATGCCCAGCTATCTTGGAATCGTGGATGAGTTGCAATACTCTCAATCTGACTGTTTCAGGTATATACAGACGTTGTCCCTGAATCCACACACCATTCTTAAAGACAAGACTTACGTCCCTTGGGGTTGAGACAACAAAGAATCTGCATGGTATGCTTCCTTGATGTCCTTAAGTAGGTCTTGATTATGAATCACTCCCAGGAATCTAGAGTCAGGAAGAATAGTCTTAGGAGATAAGTGGACGTGTCTCTGCTGAATGAATCCTAGAGAGTGCATCAGCCTTTCCATTGCGCGATCCTGGTCTATAAGAAATTACAAAATTAAATTGGTTTAGGAAAAGATTCCAGCGAGCCTGGCGAGGAGTCAGGCACTTAGCCGACCTGATAAATTCAAGGTTACGATGGTCTGTCAGGACGACTATTTGCTGTGCAGCTCCCTGAAGAAGGTGTCTCCATTCCTTGAAGGCGGCAATAATGGCCAACAATTCTCTATTGCCCACATCGTAGTTCCTCTCAGCCGAAGACAACTGCTGGGAAAAGAAGGCACAGGGATGCAAGACATTCTTCTCACCTGTTCTCTGAGAGAGTATAGCTCCAACGGCACAGTCTGAAGCATCCACCTCTATTATGAAGGCAAGCTCGGGGTTGGGATGTACTAAGATAGGTGCGGTGGTAAATTTATCCTTTAAACAGGAAAATGCTTCCTGAGCTTGCGGGGTCCAGGAGAACCTAGACTGTTTCCGGGTAAGTTGGGTGATAGGTGACACTACCTCAGAGAAATTCCTAATGAAACGTCTATAGAAGTTGGCAAACCCGATGAAGCGCTGCACCTCCTTCACATTTCTAGGAATTGGCCAATCCTTGATGTCTTGGGTCTTGCTTCCATCCATACTAATCCCTTGCGTAGATAGTACATACCCCAGAAATTGAATTTCGGTCCTATGGAATTCATACTTTTCAAGTTTGATGTAGAGATGGTTTTGTCTTAGGCGTTCTAAGACCATTCTCACATGTCCATGATGTTCCTCTGTGGAGTTAGAAAAAATTAGAATATCATCCAGATAAATCACCACAAATGTATCTAGGAGATCCCTGAAGATGTCATTCACCAAGTGTTGGAAAGTGGCTGGGGCGGTACTCAGACCAAAAGGCATAACTAGATATTCAAAGTGTCCATAGCGTGACCTGAATGCAGTCTTCCATTCATCCCCAGGTCTAATACGGACCAAGTTATAGGCCCCACGGAGATCCAGTTTAGAGAAAATTTTGGCATGCCGCACTCTCTCCAACAACTCAGGGATTAAAGGCAATGGATAACGGTTTCTAATAGTAACCTTATTGAGTTCCCTATAGTCTATGCAGGGTCTCAGAGATCCATCTTTCTTCTTCACAAAGAAGATGGGTGCACCTGCGGGAGATGAAGAGGGGCGTATGAAGCCTTTGGCTAGATTTTCATCTATGTAGTCCTTCAAAGCTTTTAGCTCGGGCCCCGCTAGGGGTAGATCTTACCAAAAGGTATCTCGGCTCCAGGCAATAATTCGATTGGACAATCATATGGACGGTGTGGAGGAAGCTGATCAGCGTTCTTCTTGTCACATAAATCCACATAGTCCTGGTATACAGCTGGTAGTTCAGGGACTGACATGGTTCCTTTAGGAACAGAGCAAGCTGAAACTCCTTGACTCATCTGTTTCTCCGGAAAGTGTAATTCCTTGGTCTCCCAGTTAATCGTAGGATTCTGCGCCTGCAGCCATGGTAGCCCTAGAATAATGGGAAAGTGGGGAGAAGAGATAAGCATAAAAGACATTTTCTCCTGATGATCTTTACCCATAAGGACCCTCAAAGGTTCTGTTTCCTGATCCACTGGTCCAGAGGTCAGCAGGGAGCCATCCACAGTCTCTATCTGTACTGGATTAGCCTTCTTCACTGAACGTATCCCCTGTTTCAGAGCAAAGGAGATATCCATAAAAATTTCCACTTGCTCCTGAGTCGATCATAGCAGAGCTAGACACCCAGACTGAGTCAACCCAGAGTTTGATGGAAAGGAAGCAATGAGAATTGTTTCTTTTACAACTCAGCTGGGACACCGCTGAGGAAACTTGAAAAATTGCAGCGTTTATACCGTCATTGTCCCCAGAACTAACAGAGTTTAAGTCCGAGAAATCAAGATCTCTTGCAGCAGATCTCTCTGGAGTCTGAGGCTCGGACATGACAGAGCTCCTCTCGCAACACTCACAGTGAATGACTGCTGCAGTAGTCTTACGAGAACGGCTGGGGCAGTTTATAATGAAGTGCCCTGACTTACCACAGTAAAAACATAGATTTTCCTTTATACGATGTTCTTTGCGTGCATCACTAACCCGTCTTTGTAAGGAGTCCACCTGCATGGGTTCAGGTTCTGGTTCCCTTGTGATCCTACTCAAAGGTTCCTTAGCTGAGGAGGGAGGTAGGAAAAGGTTAGTGCGATTATTTTCGAACCATCTCTCTTGTCTGCGTTCAGTCAGACGAGCATCAGTACGGATACAATAGTTAATAAAGTCACCTAACGCAGTGGGAGGGTCGGCACGAGCAAGTTCATCCTTAATCAGTGGAGACAACCCTTTCCGAAAAATAGATTTTTTGGCGGAAGTGTCCCAAGTGGTATCAAGAGCCCATCTCCTGAAATCCAAGGCATATTCGGCTACTGAACGCTTACCTTGGCGCAAAGTTAACATGGCTGCTTCAGCTGTTGCACCTCGATTGGGGTCATCAAACACCTGCCCCATGGCTGAAATAAAAGCATCAAGGTGATTCAAACAATCATCCTCAGTCTCAATCAGAGGGTTTGCCCACATCAAAGCCTTATTGGTAAGCAACATGATTATAGTAAGCACTTTGGATCGTTCAGTGGGAAATTGTGAAGCATGTGCAGAGAAAAATAGATTGCATTGGTTAATAAATCCCCTGAATTTCTCACGTTCACCGCCAAAACGAAAAGGAGGTAACTTGGGGATCCCAGAACTCGGGGTTATGGCAGGAGCCTGGACTCGTTCCTCTAGAGCCTCAATCCTGGCTCGTAATTCCTGGTAGTTTGTCCAAATACTTGCAAATTATGATTAGTGAGGTCCTGTAGGCTTGCAAAACGGGTCTTTATAGTCTGTATATCTGCAAGGATTGTATCAGTCACTCCGCAAAGCTCCTTTATGTGGGCCTCCATCTTCCAGATCTTTTAAGGCAGAAGTGCTGGAAGGAGAAGAGGAAAGGAAAAAAAAAAAACAATAGTGTTTATCTGTGGTAACACTCCAGAGTAACATTTAAGGGAATGCGCTCACCTGGAATGGTTGTGAGAAGTCACAACCACTGTCATCACAGAAGGTATTAAACGGACATCTGATATCCACAGTCACAGCAGACACGGCTTTCCCAGACCCAGCAGACACTAAACATTGGCTCCTGAATCTTGTCATGTATAGTGTACAGTTCCTATAGCGTCTTGTGCTTGGGTGCGAGGAAAACACATGAGACACAGGTTGATATGAAATGACTTGTATTACTTCATACAAGCATGCAGAAAAGGTCACACAGTTTGCAGGAACAGAGGCAGGAGAACACAGCAGGCCAGAGTAACTTCAAGCTCTACAATAACTCTCCAAAGCAGGTTCAGGATCTCTTCTCTGTACCGTAATTCCTCTGCAAACATGGATTCACCAGACAGCAGGTTTCCAGAGTCCAAGAGTGTTCCAAAGTTCCTCAGTAGGAAAATAGCTGGAGTCCAAAATCCAAGGTTTCCAGGAGTCAGGTCACAGGCTGACTGAAGCTTGATTCAGGAGCACTGATTGTTCAGCTGAGGCTGCTTAAGAAGCAAGAGGGAGAGAATCAGGGCGGGAACATGAAAACTGGAAACTCCATATTAACTGAGGGCAAGCACTACAGAAAGACAGAAAGCAAAATGGCCGACGGAAAACTGAGTTTCAAGGAACATGTCAAAAGAGACAAAGAACCTTACATATAACATGTTTTACGTTTTCTCCTGAAGTACGACAGATTCAAACTCAGCCTCTTTGAATCTTGTTAGGGACGACTAGAGGAGCAGGAATAACCCAAAAATTTAAACTTTGAAAAACCCTGACAAAAGTTATGGCCAGTGGTTTGACATAGTGTTTCACATTCATTGGTGCCTTTGGGCCTCCTTCAGTTATAACATGTTTTCCGTTTTCTCCTGAAGTACGACAGATTCGAACTCAACCTCTTTGAATCTTGTTAGGGACGACTAGAGGAGCAGGAATAACCCAAAAATTTCAACTTTGAGCAACCCTGACAAAAGTTATGGCCAGTGGTTTGACATAGTGTTTCACATTCATTGGGGCCATTGGGCCTGCTTCAGTTATAACATGTTTTTCGTTTTCTCCTGAAGTCTGACAGATTCGAACTCAAGCTCTTTGAATTTTGTTAGAGATGACTAGAAGAGCAGGAATAACCCCAAAATTTCAACTTTGAACAACCCTGACAAAAGTTATGGCCAGTGGTTTGACATAGTGTTTCACATTCATTGGGGCCATTGGGCCTGCTTCAGTTATAACATGTTTTTCGTTTTCTCCTGAAGTCTGACAGATTCGAACTCAACCTCTTTGAATCTTGTTAGGGACAACTAGAGGAGCAGGAATAACCCAAAAATTTCAACTTTGAACAACCTTGACAAAAGTTATGGCCAGTGGTTTGACATAGTGTTTCACATTCATTGGTGCCATTGGGCCTGCTTCAGTTATAACATGTTTTCCGTTTTCTCCTGAAGTATGACAGATTCAAACTCAACCTCTTTGAATCTTGTTAGGGACGACTAGGGGAGCAGGAATAACCCAAAAATTTCAATTTTGAAAAACACTGACAAAAGTTATGGCATGTGGTTTGACATAGTGTTTCACATTCATTGGTGCCATTGGGCCTGCTTCAGTTATAACATGTTTTCCGTTTTCTCCTGAAGGACGACAGATTCGAACTCAATCTCTTTGAATCTTGTTAGGGACGACTAGAGGAGCAGGAATAACCCAAAAATTTCAACTTTGAACAACACTGACAAAAGTTATGGCCAGTGGTTTGACATAGTGTTTCACATTCATTGGTGCCATTGGCCTGCTTCAGTTATAACATGTTTTCCGTTTTCTCCTGAAGTATGACAGATTCAAACTCAACCTCTTTGAATCTTGTTAGGGACGACTAGAGGAGCAGGAATAACCCAAAAATTTCAATTTTGAAAAACACTGACAAAAGTTATGGCCTGTGGTTTGACATAGTGTTTCACATTCATTGGTGCCTTTGGGCCTGCTTCAGTTATAACATGTTTTCCGTTTTCTCCTGAAGGACGACAGATTCGAACTCAATCTCTTTGAATCTTGTTAGGGACGACTAGAGGAGCAGGAATAACCCAAAAATTTCAACTTTGAACAACACTGACAAAAGTTATTGCCAGTGGTTTGACATAGTGTTTCACATTCATTGGTGCCATTGGGCCTGCTTCAGTTATAACATGTTTTAGTTTTTCTACTGAAGTACGACATATTCGAACTCAACCTCTTTGAATCTTGTTAGGGACAACTAGAGGAGCAGGAATAACCCAAAAATTTCAACTTTGAACAAACCTGACAAAAGTTATGGCCAGTGCTTTGACATAGTGTTTCACATTCATTGGTGCCATTGGGCCTGCTTCAGTTATAACATGTTTTACGTTTTCTCCTGAAGTACGACAGATTCAAACTCAGCCTCTTTGAATCTTGTTAGGGAAGACGAGAGGAGCAGGAATAACCCAAAAATTTAAACTTTGAAAAACCCTGACAAAAGTTATGGCCAGTGGTTTGACATAGTGTTTCACATTCATTGGTGCCTTTGGGCCTCTTCAGTTAGAACATGTTTCCCGTTTTCTCCTGAAGTATGACAGATTCAAATTCAACTTCTTTGAATCTTGTTAGGGACGACTAGAGGAGCAGGAGTAACCCAAAAATTTCAACTTTGAACAACCCTGACAAAAGTTATGGCCAGTGCTTTGACATTTTGTTTCACATTCATTGGTGCCATTGGCCTGCTTCAGTTATAACATGTTTTCCCGTTTTCTCCTGAAGTACGATAGATTCGAACTCAACCTCTTTGAATCTTGTTAGGGACGACTAGAGGAGCAGGAATAACCCAAAAATTTCAACTTTGAGCAACCCTGACAAAAGTTATGGCCAGTGGTTTGACATAGTGTTTCACATTCTTTGGTGCCATTGGGCCTGCTTCAGTTATAACATGTTTATAGTTTTCTCCTGAAGTCTGACAGATTCGAACTCAAGCTCTTTGAATTTTGTTAGGGATGACTAGAAGAGCAGGAATAACCCCAAAATTTCAACTTTGAACAACCCTGACAAAAGTTATGGCCAGTGGTTTGACATAGTGTTTCACATTCATTGGTGCCATTGGGCCTGCTTCAGTTATAACATGTTTTACGTTTTCTCCTGAAGTTTGACATAGTGTTTCACATTCATTGGGGCATTGGGCCTGCTTCAGTTATAACATGTTTTTCGTTTTCTCCTGAAGTCTGACAGATTCGAACTCAAGCTCTTTGAATTTTGTTAGAGATGACTAGAAGAGCAGGAATAACCCAAAATTTCAACTTTGAACAACCCTGACAAAAGTTATGGCCAGTGGTTTGACATAGTGTTTCACATTCATTGGGCCATTGGGCCTGCTTCAGTTATAACATGTTTTTCGTTTTCTCCTGAAGTCTGACAGATTCGAACTCAAGCTCTTTGAATTTTGTTAGAGATGACTAGAAGAGCAGGAATAACCCAAAATTTCAACTTTGAACAACCTGACAAAGTTATGGCCAGTGGTTTGACATAGTGTTTCACATTCATTGGTGACATTGGGCCTGCTTCAGTTATAACATGTTTTCCGTTTTCTCCTGAAGTACGACAGATTCGAACTCAACCTCTTTGAATCTTGTTAGGGACAACTAGAGGGCAGGAATAACCCAAAAAATTCAACTTTGAACAACCCTGACAAAAGTTATGGCCAGTGGTTTGACATAGTGTTTCACATTCATTGGTGCCATTGGGCCTGCTTCAGTTATAACATGTTTTCCGTTTTCTCCTGAAGTACGACAGATTCAAGCTCAACCTCTTTGAATCTTGTTAGGGACAACTAGAGGAGCAGGAATAACCCAAAAATTTCAACTTTGAACAACCTTGACAAAAGTTATGGCCAGTGGTTTGACATAGTGTTTCACATTCATTGGTGCCATTGGGCCTGCTTCAGTTATAACATGTTTTCCGTTTTCTCCTGAAGTATGACAGATTCAAACTCAACCTCTTTGAATCTTGTTAGGGACGACTAGAGGAGCAGGAATAACCCAAAAATTTCAATTTTGAAAAACACTGACAAAAGTTATGGCATGTGGTTTGACATAGTGTTTCACATTCATTGGTGCCATTGGGCCTGCTTCAGTTATAACATGTTTTCCGTTTTCTCCTGAAGGACGACAGATTCGAACTCAATCTCTTTGAATCTTGTTAGGGACGACTAGAGGAGCAGGAATAACCCAAAAATTTCAACTTTGAACAACACTGACAAAGTTATGGCCAGTGGTTTGACATAGTGTTTCACATTCATTGGTGCCATTGGGCCTGCTTCAGTTATAACATGTTTTCCGTTTTCTCCTGAAGTATGACAGATTCAAACTCAACCTCTTTGAATCTTGTTAGGGACGACTAGAGGAGCAGGAATAACCCAAAAATTTCAATTTTGAAAAACACTGACAAAAGTTATGGCCTGTGGTTTGACATAGTGTTTCACATTCATTGGTGCCTTTGGGCCTGCTTCAGTTATAACATGTTTTCCGTTTTCTCCTGAAGGACGACAGATTCGAACTCAATCTCTTTGAATCTTGTTAGGGACGACTAGAGGAGCAGGAATAACCCAAAAATTTCAACTTTGAACAACACTGACAAAAGTTATTGCCAGTGGTTTGACATAGTGTTTCACATTCATTGGTGCCATTGGCCTGCTTCAGTTATAACATGTTTTAGTTTTTCTACTGAAGTACGACATATTCGAACTCAACCTTTGAATCTTGTTAGGGACAACTAGAGGAGCAGGAATAACCCAAAAATTTCAACTTTGAACAAACCTGACAAAAGTTATGGCCAGTGCTTTGACATAGTGTTTCACATTCATTGGTGCCATTGGGCCTGCTTCAGTTATAACATGTTTTACGTTTTCTCCTGAAGTACGACAGATTCAAACTCAGCCTCTTTGAATCTTGTTAGGGAAGACGAGAGGAGCAGGAATAACCCAAAAATTTAAACTTTGAAAAACCCTGACAAAAGTTATGGCCAGTGGTTTGACATAGTGTTTCACATTCATTGGTGCCTTTGGGCCTCTTCAGTTAGAACATGTTTCCGTTTTCTCCTGAAGTATGACAGATTCAAATTCAACTTCTTTGAATCTTGTTAGGGACGACTAGAGGAGCAGGAGTAACCCAAAAATTTCAACTTTGAACAACCCTGACAAAAGTTATGGCCAGTGCTTTGACATTTTGTTTCACATTCATTGGTGCCATTGGGCCTGCTTCAGTTATAACATGTTTTCCGTTTTCTCCTGAAGTACGATAGATTCGAACTCAACCTCTTTGAATCTTGTTAGGGACGACTAGAGGAGCAGGAATAACCCAAAAATTTCAACTTTGAGCAACCCTGACAAAAGTTATGGCCAGTGGTTTGACATAGTGTTTCACATTCTTTGGTGCCATTGGGCCTGCTTCAGTTATAACATGTTTATAGTTTTCTCCTGAAGTCTGACAGATTCGAACTCAAGCTCTTTGAATTTTGTTAGGGATGACTAGAAGAGCAGGAATAACCCCAAAATTTCAACTTTGAACAACCCTGACAAAAGTTATGGCCAGTGGTTTGACATAGTGTTTCACATTCATTGGTGCCATTGGGCCCGCTTCAGTTATAACATGTTTTACGTTTTCTCCTGAAGTACGACAGATTCAAACTCAGCCTCTTTGAATCTTGTTAGGGAAGACGAGAGAGCAGGAATAACCCAAAAATTAAACTTTGAAAAACCCTGACAAAAGTTATGGCCAGTGGTTTGACATAGTGTTTCACATTCATTGGTGCCTTTGGGCCTCTTCAGTAGAACATGTTTCCCGTTTTCTCCTGAAGTATGACAGATTCAAATTCAACCTCTTTGAATCTTGTTAGGGACGACTAGAGGAGCAGGAATAACCAAAAATTTCAACTTTGAACAACCTGACAAAAGTTATGGCCAGTGGCTTGACATAGTGTTTCACATTCATGGTGCCATGGCCTGCTTCAGTTATAACATGTTTTACGTTTTCTCCTGAACTACGACAGATTCGAACTCAACCTCTTTGAATCTTGTTAGGACGACTAGAGGAGCAGGAATAACCAAAAATTTCAACTTTGAACAACCCTGACAAAGTTATGGCCAGTGCTTTGACATTTTTTCACATCATTGGTGCCATTGGGCCTGCTTCAGTTATAACATGTTTCCGTTTTCTCCTGAAGTCTGACAGATCGAATTCAGCTCTTTGATTTTGTTAGGATGACTAGAAGAGCAGGAATAACCCCAAATTTCAACTTTGAACAACCCTGACAAAAGTTATGGCAGTGGTTTGACATAGTGTTTCACATCATTGGTGCCATTGGCCTCCTTCAGTTACAACATGTTTTCCGTTTCTCCTGAAGTACGACAGATTCGACTCAACTCTTTGAATCTTGTTAGGGACGACTAGGAGCAGGAATAACCCAAAATTTCAACTTTGAACAACCCTGACAAAAGTATGGCCAGTGGTTTGACATAGTGTTTCACATTCATTGGTGCCATTGGGCCTGCTCAGTTATAACAGTTTTCCGTTTTCTCCTGAAGTACGACAGATTCAAGCTCAACCTCTTTGAATCTTGTTAGGGACAACTAGAGGAGCAGGAATAACCCAAAAATTTCAACTTTGAACAACCTTGACAAAGTTATGGCCAGTGGTTTGACATAGTGTTTCACATTCATTGGTGCCATTGGGCCTGCTTCAGTTATAACATGTTTTCCGTTTTCTCCTGAAGTATGACAGATTCAAACTCAACCTCTTTGAATCTTGTTAGGGACGACTAGAGGAGCAGGAATAACCCAAAAATTTCAATTTGAAAAACACTGACAAAAGTTATGGCATGTGGTTTGACATAGTGTTTCACATTCATTGGTGCCATTGGGCCTGCTTCAGTTATAACATGTTTTCCGTTTTCTCCTGAAGGACGACAGATTCGAACTCAATCTCTTTGAATCTTGTTAGGGACGACTAGATGGAGCAGGAATAACCCAAAAATTTCAACTTTGAACAACACTGACAAAAGTTATGGCCAGTGGTTTGACATAGTGTTTCACATTCATTGGTGCCATTGGGCCTGCTTCAGTTATAACATGTTTTCCGTTTTCTCCCTGAAGTATGACAGATTCAAACTCAACCTCTTTGAATCTTGTTAGGGACGACTAGAGGAGCAGGAATAACCCAAAAATTTCAATTTTGAAAAACACTGACAAAAGTTATGGCCTGTGGTTTGACATAGTGTTTCACATTCATTGGTGCCTTTGGGCCTGCTTCAGTTATAACATGTTTTCCGTTTTCTCCTGAAGGACGACAGATTCGAACTCAATCTCTTTGAATCTTGTTAGGGACGACTAGAGGAGCAGGAATAACCCAAAAATTTCAACTTGAACAACACTGACAAAAGTTATGGCCAGTGGTTTGACATAGTGTTTCACATTCATTGGTGCCATTGGGCCTGCTTCAGTTATAACATGTTTCCGTTTTCTCCTGAAGTATGACAGATTCAAATTCAACTCTTTGAATCTTGTTAGGGACGACTAGAGGAGCAGGAATAACCCAAAAATTTCAATTTGAAAACACTGACAAAAGTTATGGCCTGTGGTTTGACATTGTGTTTCACATTCATTGGTGCCTTGGGCCTGCTTCAGTTATAACATGTTTTCCGTTTTCTCCTGAAGACGACTAGATTCGAACTCAACTCTTTGAATCTTGTTAGGGACGACTAGAGGAGCAGGAATAACCCAAAAATTTCAACTTTGACAACCTGACAAAAGTTATTGCCAGTGGTTTGACATAGTGTTTCACATTCTTTGGTGCCATTGGGCCTGCTTCAGTTATAACATGTTTTAGTTTTCTCACTGAAGTACGACATATTCGAACTCAACCTCTTTGAATTTGTTAGGGGACAACTAGAGAGCAGGAATAACCCAAAAATTTCAACTTTGAACAAACCTGACAAAAGTTATGGCCAGTGTTTGACATAGTGTTTCACATTCATTGGTGCCATTGGGCCTGCTTCAGTTATAACATGTTTTACGTTTTCTCCTGAAGTACGACAGATTCAAACTCAGCCTCTTTGAATCTTGTTAGGGAAGACGAGAGGAGCAGGAATAACCCAAAAATTTAAACTTTGAAAAACCCTGACAAAAGTTATGGCCAGTGGTTTGACATAGTGTTTCACATTCATTGGTGCCTTTGGGCCTCTTCAGTTAGAACATGTTTCCCGTTTTCTCCTGAAGTATGACAGATTCAAATTCAACTTCTTTGAATCTTGTTAGGGACGACTAGAGGAGCAGGAGTAACCCAAAAATTTCAACTTTGAACAACCCTGACAAAAGTTATGGCCAGTGCTTTGACATTTTGTTTCACATTCATTGGTGCCATTGGGCCTGCTTCAGTTATAACATGTTTTCCGTTTTCTCCTGAAGTACGATAGATTCGAACTCAACCTCTTTGAATCTTGTTAGGGACGACTAGAGGAGCAGGAATAACCCAAAAATTTCAACTTTGAGCAACCCTGACAAAAGTTATGGCCAGTGGTTTGACATAGTGTTTCACATTCTTTGGTGCCATTGGGCCTGCTTCAGTTATAACATGTTTATAGTTTTCTCCTGAAGTCTGACAGATTCGAACTCAAGTTCTTTGAATTTTGTTAGGGATGACTAGAGGAGCAGGAGTAACCCAAAAATTTCAACTTTGAACAACCCTGACAAAAGTTATGGCCAGTGCTTTGACATTTTGTTTCACATTCATTGGTGCCATTGGGCCTGCTTCAGTTATAACATGTTTTCCGTTTTCTCCTGAAGTACGACAGATTCGAACTCAACCTCTTTGAATCTTGGTAGGGACAACTAGAGGAGCAGGAATAACCCAAAAATTTTAACTTTGAACAACCCTGACAAAAGTTATGGCCAGTGGTTTGACATAGTGTTTCACATTCATTGGTGCCATTGGGCCTCCTTCAGTTATAACATGTTTTCCGTTTTCCTCCTGAAGTATGACAGATTCGAACTCAACCTCTTTGAATCTTGTTAGGGACGACTAGAGGAGCAGGAATAACCCAAAAATTTCAACTTTGAACAACCCTGACAAAAGTTATGGCCAGTGGCTTGACATAGTGTTTCACATTCATTGGTGCCATTGGGCCTGCTTCAGTTATAACATGTTTTACGTTTTCTCCTGAACTACGACAGATTCGAACTCAACCTCTTTGAATCTTGTTAGGGACGACTAGAGGAGCAGGAATAACCCAAAAATTTCAACTTTGAACAACCCTGACAAAAGTTATGGCCAGTGCTTTGACATTTTGTTTCACATTCATTGGTGCCATTGGGCCTGCTTCAGTTATAACATGTTTTCCGTTTTCTCCTGAAGTCTGACAGATTCGAATTCAAGCTCTTTGAATTTTGTTAGGGATGACTAGAAGAGCAGGAATAACCCCAAAATTTCAACTTTGAACAACCCTGACAAAAGTTATGGCCAGTGGTTTGACATAGTGTTTCACATTCATTGGTGCCATTGGGCCTCCTTCAGTTACAACATGTTTTCCGTTTTCTCCTGAAGTACGACAGATTCGAACTCAACCTCTTTGAATCTTGTTAGGGACGACTAGAGGAGCAGGAATAACCCAAAAATTTCAACTTTGAACAACCCTGACAAAAGTTATGGCCAGTGGTTTGACATAGTGTTTCACATTCATTGGTGCCATTGGGCCTCCTTCAGTTATAACTAGGGTTGAGCATTCCGATACTGCAAATATCGGGTATCGGCCGATATTGGCTGTATCGGAATTCAGATTCCGAGTTCCGATATTTTCGTCATATCGGATACCGGAATCGGGATTGTCACTGTCACTGTCAGTGTCCGTCGGTCGGGTCTGTCAGGAGTCAGCGGCACTTACCTGGCAGAAGATCTCCGGCGGTCACGTCCTGGACTGCTTCATGGCCGCAATCTTCTTTCCCCGGCGGTCACATGCAGTTTCTCGCGATAACTGCAGTGACTACTGGGTAATCCCGGCCGTAAAGCAGTCAGTCCGATGACGTCACCGCCGTGGAAGCAGGTAATCAGCTGTGCTGCGTCGCGATGACAGGCTCTGCCTGTCATTGCGATGTAGCAGAGTTGGATCGTCGTGGGACTGTCGATATGGACTGCGTCGGACAGGTGGTATACTGTTGGTTTGTTTTTTTTCTTTTTTTACAGGAGATCGATGGCGTCGCAGGAATGAGAGAGTAATAAAATTAATGAAAACTGTGTTGTCTCTTTTATTTCATTAAAATACTTTTTTCTTGCTGTGACTTTTTTTTAAACATTTAATAACTTTGGGATTAATAATGGATCGGTGTCTTATTGACACCTCTCCATATATTAACCGGGCTTATTGTCACCGTGCAATCAACGGTGACATTAACCCCTTATTACCCCACTTGCCACCGCTACAGGGCAAGTGGGAAGAGCCGGGTAAAGTGCCACAATTGGCACATCTTTTGATGCGCCAAATGTGGGGCTGCTGTAGCCTGGTATTATCAGGCTGTTGAGGGCCAAAATCCATGGGCCTTGACAGTCTTTTAATACCAGGCCGCAGCAGTCTGCATTTTACTTGGCTGGTTAACAAAAATAGGGGGGATCCCCACGCCGTTTTTTTTTCGAGGGGATCCCCTATTTTTGTTAACCAGCCAAGCTAAGCAGACTGCTGTGGCCTGGTATTATCAGGCTGGCAAGGTCCATGGATATTGGATCCTTACCAGCCTGAAAAACCAGGCCTCAGCGGTCTGCTTCATCTGGCTGGTTAACAAAAATAGGGGGGACCCCACGCCAATTTTTTTTCGAGGGGATCCCCTATTTTTGTTAATCAGCCAAGATATGCAGACTGCTGTGGCCTGGTATTATCAGGCTGGCAAGGTCCATGGATCTTGGCTCCTTAACAGCCTGAAAATCCAGGCCTCAGCGGTCTGCTTCATCTGGCTGGTTAACAAAAATAGGGGGGACCCCACGCCAATTTTTTTCGAGGGGATCCCCTATTTTTGTTAATCAGCCAAGATATGCAGACTGCTGTGGCCTAGTATTATCAGGCTGGCAAGGTCCATGGATCTTGGCTCCTTAACAGCCTGAAAATCCAGGCCTCAGCGGTCTGCTTCATCTGGCTGGTTAACAAAAATAGGGGGGACCCCACGCCATTTTTTTTTCGAAGGGAACCCCTATTTTTGTTAATCAGTTCCCTCTGACGTCACTGATTGTGTCCCTGGCTGACCTGAAGTGAAAGTGGAAAGCAATCAATTAAGCTTTCCACTTAAGGGCCCGTCTCACATAGCGATATCGCTACCGAGATCGCTGCTGAGTCACTAGTTTTGTGACGCAGCAGCGAGCTCACCAGCGATATCGCTGTGTGTGACATTCAGCGACGATCAGCCCCCCTGCCGGGTATCGCTGATCGTCGCTGAAATGTCAGGACCTTTTTTTGATCGCTGGTTTCCCGCTGACAGGCACACATCGCTGCGTGTGACAGGCGGGAGACCAGCGATCCGCTGGTAACCAAGGTACACAGCAGGTTTCCAGGCGCGGGGCTGTGCCTAGAAACCCGCTGTGTACCTTGGATACCAGCGCCCTGATGCAGGGAGCTGGCATCCAAGGTACACAGCGGGTTTCCAAGCGCTGCGCGGTGCCTGGAAACCCGCTGTGTACCTTGGTTACCAGCGGATCGCTGGTCTCCCGCCTGTCACACGCAGCGATGCGTGCCTGTCAGAGGGAAACCAGCGATCAAAAAAAGGTCCTGACATTTCTGCGACGATCAGCGATACCCGGCAGGGGGGCTGATCGTCGCTGAATGTCACACACAGCGATATCGCTGGTGAGCTCGCTGCTGCGTCACAAAACTAGTGACTCAGCAGCGATCTCGGTAGCGATATCGCTATGTGAGACGGGCCCTTAAGCGATGTTACCCGCAGTGTCGCTGTCCCAGATCGCTGCCTGAGCTGCCTGTTTGGCAGCTCAGCAGCGATCATGTAGCGATACACCAGCGATCCTGACAAGTGCATATCGTTGTCGGGATCGCTGGTGTATCGTTATGTGACACCCAGCCTTTACTCTCCTGTCATGCAGGAGAGGAACTCATTCATTTGGGGTTTACTGTGAGGCTGCAGCATTAGCTGCGGTCCCTGCAGTAAACATTAACCCTTTCTGAAGGATTACACCGTGGGACCTGACTGTGCATGGGATAGGTAAGAATAATTTTGCTTTTTTATTTTATTTTTTATGACAGGAAATGTTTTTGCAGTAAAATAAAAGATGGTCAAAAACATGTGTCTTTAATTAAAAATCATTTTAATGAAATAAAGTGTGTGTGTTTTATTTTTATTTCATGCAATAGGATTAATAATTGATAGTTGTCTAATTGACAGCTCTCAATTATTAACCTGGCTTAAGGTCACCTTTCAATAGCAAGGTGGCTTTAACCCCATATTAACCCATTCGCCACCGCTACAGGGCAATGAGAATAGACGGGCAAAGTGCCAGAAAGGGCGAATCTAATTATAGATTTGTCTTTCCTGGGGTGTCTGGGGGCAGATGTTAGTAGCCGGGGGGGGGGGCAAAAATAATGGTCCCTCTCTGGGCTATTATTATCTGCCCCCACTCACTGGCTTTGTCTGTCTGGTTGCGAAAATAGGGCGGGAGCCCACGCATTTTTTTTCAGCAATTTTACACCTCATATATATATATACATGTCATTGAATTTGTGACACATATATATATATATTTATATTTGTAGTTCATACACTTCTACATAGTATAATAGCCGCTAATTCAATTGCCGGCTTTTGTGAAAATGCAGAACCCGACATGAAATGACACTTGGTGTACATAGGGTTAACCATGTCTTTTCATGTCCTTTGCTATCTAATTTGCACAAACAATTAAATCAGACTATGTATGCAAAATTTCACACCTGTAGGGGTTAATTAAAGGTGTAAATTCGTAGCAAAAAAGTCCGTTTTTTTACAACGAATTTACACCTTTAATTAACCCCTACAGGTGTGAAATTTGCACACATAGTCTGATTTAATTGTTTGTGCAAATCAGATAGCAAACGACATGAAAAGACATGGTTAACCCTAATGTACACCAAGTGTCATTTCATGTCGGGTGCTTCTGTCTTTTCACTGAAGCCGCTTTACCCGGCAATTGAATGAGAGGATATTTTACTATGTAGAAGTGTATAAACTATACATATATGTATATATAATGTCACAATGACATGTATATATATATATATGTATTCTATGTGTGTATATTTAGTGTTTACAAGGAAAGAATGGGGTTTTTTTAGTTGCGATATTTTGTTCCCATAGACTAACATGGGACTTCCGGTATCGGTATCGGGTATCGCCGATATTTTAGTGATATCGGTGATACCATTCCGATTCCGATACTTTAGGATATCGGAAAGTATCGCTCAACTCTAGTTATAACATGTTTTCCGTTTCTCTAAGTATACAGATCAAATCAACCTCTTTGATCTTGTTAGGGACGACTAGAGGACAGAAAACCCAAAATTTCAACTTTGAAAACCCTGACAAAATTATTGCCATGGTTTGACAATGTTTCACATTCATGGTGTCATGGCCCTCATTATAACATTTCCTTTCTCCTTAAGTACGACAGATTCGAACTCACCCTTTGAATTATGTTAGGGACAACTTGAGGAGCAGGAAAACCCAAAAATTTCAACTTTGAACTACCCTGACAAAAGTTATGGCCAGGTTTGAATAGTTTTCACATTCTTGGTGCCTTGGCCGCTCAGTTAAAAGTTTCCGTTTCTCCTGAAGTCTGACGATTCGAATTCAAGCTCTTTGAATTTTGTTAGGGATGACTAAAAGCAGAATAACCCCAAAATTCACTTTGAACAACCCTACAAAAGTTTGGCCAGTGGTTTGACATAGTGTTTCACATTCATTGGTGCCATTGGGCCTGCTTCAGTTATAAACATGTTTTCCGTTTTCTCCTAAGTACGACAGATTCGAACTCAACCTCTTTGAATCTTGTTAGGGACGACTAGAGGAGCAGGAATAACCCAAAAATTTCAACTTTGAACAACCCTGACAAAAGTTATGGCCAGTGGTTTGACATAGTGTTTCACATTCATTGGTGCCATTGGGCCTCCTTCAGTTATAACATGTTTTCCGTTTCTCCTAGTACGACAGTTCACTCACTCTTATCTTGTAGAGACTAGGACAGAATACCAAAATTTCATTGAACAACCCTGACAAAAGTTAGCCAGTGGTTACTAGTGTTTCAATTCATTGGTTGCCATTGGGCACCTCAGTTTAACTTCCGTTCTCTAAGAAGACAGATTCGAACTCAACTCTGAACTTAGGACATAGGGCTTAAACCCAAAAATTTCAACTTTGAACAACACTGACAAAGTATCCATGTTACAAGTGTTTCACATTATTGTGTCATGGCCTCCTTCATTAAATTTTCCTTTCTCTGAAGTCGACAGATTCAACTCAACCTCTTTGAATCTTTAGGCAACTGGAGCAATAACCAAAATTTCAACTTTGAACTACCTGACAAAAGTTAGCTGTTTTACTATGTCATCATTGGTGCCTGGCTCTTCAGTTATAACATGTTTTTGTTTTCTCCTGAAGTACGACAGATTCAAACTCAACCTCTTTGAATCTTGTTAGGGAAGACTAGAGGAGCAGGAATAACCCAAAAATTTAAACTTTGAAAAACCATGACAAAAGTTATGGCCAGTGGTTTGACATAGTGTTTCACATTTCATTGGTGCCATTTGGGCCTCCTTCAGTTATAACATGTTTTCCGTTTTCTCCTGAAGTACGACAGATTCAAATTCAACTTCTTGAATCTTGTTAGGGACGACTAGAGGAGCAGGAATAACCCAAAAATTTCAACTTTGAACAACCTGACAAAAGTTATGGCCAGTGGCTTTGACATTTTTTCACATTCATTGGTGCCATTGGGCCTCTTCAGTTATAACATGTTTTTCCGTTTTCTCCTGAAGTACGACAGATTCGAACTCAACCTCTTTGAATCTTGTTAGGGACGACTAGAGGAGCAGGAATAAACCCAAAAATTTCAACTTTGAACAACCTGACAAAAGTTATGGCCATGGTTTGACATAGTGTTTCACATTCATTGGTGCCTTTGGGCCTCCTTCAGTTATAACATGTTTTCCGTTTTCCTCCTGAAGTATGACAGATTCAAACTCAACCTCTTTGAATCTTGTTAGGGACGACTAAGGAGCAGGAATAACCCAAAATTTCAACTTTGAACAACCCTGACAAAAGTTATGGCCAGTGGTTTGACCTAGTGTTTCACATTCATTGGTGCCATTGGGCCTGCTTCAGTTATAACATGTTTTCCGTTTTCTCCTGAAGTACTACAGATTCAAACTCAACCTCTTTGAATCTTGTTAGGGATGACTAGAGGAGCAGAATAACCCAAAAATTTCAACTTTGAACAATCCTGACAAAAGTTATGGCCAGTGGTTTGACATAGTGTTTCATATTCATTGGTGCCATTATGCCTGCTTCAGTTATAACATGTACTTTATATTCTTAGGGCTATACCTTTAAAATTTCCCTTAAAGCTCCTTCGAAAATTACAATCAGTAATTAATAATTTCATATGGAAACCAAAAAGAGAGCCAGGATAGCTTTTACAATTCTTACTAAGGATAAATCAGAAGGAGGATTAGCCATCCCCTAACTTAATTAACTATTACTACACGAATAACCATCAAACAAATCCTCATTAATGGCTTAAGGAAGATATGGGACCAGCATGGATGGTTTATGAAAAGCATTACAATAAAAAATCTTCTTATCGAAATTTTTATTGGACTTTATTACTTGTTCTAAACCTATTGATAACTCTTTTCCAACGTTCTTCAGCGCGTTATTAGCATGGAAATCATTGGCTAGGCCACAAATCCAAAGTAAAAAGGAACATGAGGTATGAACAGATCAAAAAATGTTTCTTTAAAAATGTTTGGACTGATATTGAACAGAGAAATTCCAGAATTATGGAAAAATCACAAAATTATAATGTATGATATATTTAATGGTCAACAATTTAAAAGTAATGAAGACTTATTTCTCAAAATAATTTCTCTTCTCAGATATCAAAATTATTTCTCTCTATTAAAAAAATATATAAAAGTCATGAGGAGAAAACTTTAATTACAAAAGCTACAAGTTACCTTATTTTAAGTTATCCACATTGTCAAAATATATTGGACATCTAAAAAATATATATGGAATATTGAACTCAATAATGTTTTCCACAAAACTATCTTCAGGCGCAACTGGGAAACTGATTTAAACATCAAAATTTCACAGGATCAATGGACAAGCTTTAAAGCTAACATATTCCTCTAATTTGTGCGCGTCACTCCATGGATCCTTTTATAAAAATATTATCCAGATGGTATTTTACTCCTATAAAACTTGCTAGAAATTTTCCCAGGAAATCCCAGAATTGGCTGGAGGGAATTGTGATCTCTCGGTAACCTCCTGCATATTTTTTTGGGATTGGTCCCTAAAATTAGTCCACTCTGGTCTGAAATCTCTGAAATAATTAATTAAAATCTCCAACCAAAAGATCACATTAACACCTCAAATGGCCTTACTTTCCATTGACCTAGATTTAATCCATCCATCTCATAGACCTACTATTAAACATTTCTCTTACTTACGAAAAATGCTATAGCTGCACTTTTGGAAAGAAGAATATGTTCCTGAACTCAAAACATCTTAGATAAGATGAAGCTACACAATTCTTTTTGAAGAGAGTCACGCTTTAGCAAAGAATCATCTCGCCTCATACACTAAAAAATGGAAATCTTGGATTGATTTTGGAATCTTTTCTACAAGCTATAACTTTATTTTGTTTATTTCTATTTTTGGGTTATATGCTATTTTCTCCTCCAAAATACATGTACCTTCCACCGCTTAAGATTTGTAGTATAATACGGCTAGTTATTTTAGTTTAGTTTGTTTTTATATTTCAACTTATGTTATAGCCTACTAATATTTCAACTGATATGATGTTATATGTTTAAAAATGTTAATAAAGTTATTTGAAAAAGTTATAACATGTTTTATGTTTTCCTCCTGAAGTATGACAGATTCAAACTCAACCTCTTTGAATCTTGTAGGGAAGACTAGAGGAGCAGGAATAACCCAAAAATTTAAACTTTGAAAAACGCTGACAAAAGTTATGGCCAGTGGTTTGACATAGTGATTCACATTCATTGGTGCCATTGGGCCTCCTTCAGTTAAAACCATGTTTTCCTTTTCTCCTGAAGTACGACAGATTCGAACTCAACCTCTTTGAATCTTGTTAGGGACGACTAAGGAGCAGGAATAACCCAAAATTTCAACTTTGAACAACCCTGACAAAGTTATGGCCAGTGGTTTGACATAGTGTTCACATTCATTGGTGCCATTGGGCCTCCTTCATTATAACATGTTTTCCGTTTCCTCCTGAAGTATGACAGATTCAAACTCAACCTCTTTGAATCTTGTTAGGGACGACTAGAGGAGCAGGAATAACCCAAAAATGTCAACTTTGAACAACCCTGACAAAGTTATGGCCAGTGTTTGACATAGTGTTTCACATTCATTGGTGCCATTGGGCCCTCCTTTCGTTAACATGTTTTTCCGTTTTCTCCTGAAGTATGACAGATTCAAACTCAACCTCTTGAATTCTTGTTAGGGACGACTAAGGAGCATTAATATCCCAAAAATTTCAGCTTTGAACAACACTGACAAAAGTTATTGCAGTGGTTTGACATAGTGTTTCACATTCATTGGGTCCATTGGCCTCCTTCAGTTATAACATGTTTTCCTTTTTCTCCTGAAGTACACAGATTCGGACTCAACCTCTTTGAATCTTGTTAGGGACAACTAGAGGAGCAGGGAATAACCCAAAAATTTCAACTTTGAAACTACCCTGACAAAATTATGGCCAGTGGTTTGACATTAGTGTTTCACATTCATTGGTGCCATTGGGCCTGCTTCAGTTATAACATGTTTTAATGTTTTCTCCTGAAGTACGACAGATTCAAACTCACCTCTTTGATCTTGTAGGGAAGACTAGAGGAGCAGGAATAACCCCAAAAATTTAAACTTTGAAAACCCTGACAAAAGTTATGGCCAGTGGTTTGACATAGTGTGTCACATTCATTGGTGCCATTGGGCCTCCTTCAGTTATACATGTTTTCCTTTTTCCCTCCTGAAGTATGACAGATTCAAACTCAACCTCTTTGAATCTTGTCAGGGACGACTAGAGGAGCAGGAATAACCCAAAAATTTCAACTTTGAACAACCCTGACAAAAGTTATGCCAGTGGTTTGACATAGTGTTTCACATTCATTGGGGCCTTTTGGGCCTCCTTCATTATAACATGTTTTTCCGTTTTCTCCTGAAGTATGACAGATTCAAACTCAACCTCTTTGAATCTTGTTAGGGATGGACTAGAGGAGCATTAATAACCCAAAAATTTCAACTTTGAAACAACACTGACAAAAGTTATTGCCAGTGGTTTGACATAGTGTTCACATTCATTGGTGTCATTGGGCCTCCTTCAGTTATAACTAGAGTTGAGCGATACTTTCCGATATCCAAAAGTATCGGAAATCGGAATGGTATCGCCGATACACAAAAAATATCGGCGATACCCGATACCGAAACCGGAAGTCCCATGTAAGTCTATGGGAACAAAATATCGAAATAAAAAAAACCCATTCTTTGCCTTGTAGGTTAATTGTACATGAAGGAAAACAACAAAGAGTAAGTAGAATGTATTGGGGAGGTTGAGGAGACATTAAAGGCATAGATGTTTAACCCAATCCAATGGAATAGCATTAATTTTTTTTTTTTTAGGAAATACGTTCGGATTGACGAAGAAATTCACAATGTTGTTAACCTTTTTTCTATTTTGTCAAATATGTCTGTTTTCACAACTTCCATTGTCTTCACCTTTTTAACTTTTCACACACTTTCTCCTTCATAATCTTCAGCAGCATCATCTTTCTCATCAAATTATTCTTCATCTTCACCTTCTTAATCTTCTAAAACTTCTTGCTATTCACTTTTTGTTAACATTACTTATATTGTTCTTATTAAACAGTATTATTATTCAATTCTACTTCTTCATCTTCTTCCTATTCATCCTTTTCATCATATTCTTATTTGTGACAGACATCCTGTACTTGTAACTGTAAAACTCTGATTTTCATCCTTCCGTTCTTGTGCTGTCACGAAAGATTTTAATTACAACATATTTGTCCCGCGTTCAGTTTAAGCCTGCAGCAGCATCAGGCATTTTCCAGGGGCACCACGAGGAGAACGACTCACCCCCATACACTGCTTAGTCTTCTTCTGCTTAGAATTTAGAGCAAATTTTTCTCTTCATTTTGGTCTTATACTTCATGTTCTTCTTGCTTTTTGATCTTCTGCTTATTGTTCTTCTGTCTCTTGTTCTGTATCTTGTAGTTTGTCTTAACCTTCTTTGTCCGTTGGTGAGGGTAACAAAAGCCAATGGAAGTAACGAGGACCAGCTGACTGTGCTGACACCCGGAGGGTCAGCAGAAGGAAAAGAGCCAATGACACAACCGAGGACCAGCTGACGTTACTGGGACACGTTACTAAGCAGGAGGTACCTGTGCTCCAAAGCACTACCAAGGACCAGCAGACTTGCTGGAACTCGATTACCGACATGGAGGCACCTAGGCCAAAGGCACTGCGGAGAACCACTGACGGTACTGGAACCCGGATGGGTAGCAGAAGGTACAAGAGCCAATGAAAGTAAACGAGGACCAGCTGACTGTGCTGGAACCCGGAGGGTCAGCAGAAGGAAAAGAGCCAATGGCACAACCGAGGACCAGCTGACGTTACTGGGACACGGTTACTAAGCAGGAGTACCTGTGCTCCAAAGCACTACCAAGGACCAGCAGACGTTGCTGGAACTCGGAATACCGACATGGAGGCACCTAGGCCAAAGGCACTGCGGAGAACCAGCTGACGGTACTGGACCCGGAGGGTAGCAGAAGTACAAGAGCCAATGAAAGTAACGAGGACCACAAACTGGCTGAACCCGGGTCACAGAAGGAAAAGAGCCAATGGCAAAACCGAGGCCACTGACTTAATGGGCCGGTTAAAGCAGGAGGTACCTGTGCTCCAAAGCACTACCAAGGACCACAACGTTGCGGGAACTCGGAAAACCGACATGGAGGCACCAAGCCAAAGGCACTGGGGAAACCAGCTGACGGTACTGGAACCCCGGATGGGTAGCAGAATGTCCCAGGAAAAAAAAGTTAGGCAGCAGCCCTGTTTGCCGTTCACACAGCGGGGGAAAACAGCTGACATTACTGAACCCAGTAACAAGGAATGTAGACTGTGGCTAACAGCCCTTCCGAGAAAAAACGGCGTTTGAAAACCCAGGGATGAGAAGAGAAAGGTGGAGGCGCAGGACTTTTTGCCGTTCACACACAGGGGAACAGCTGAAAATTACGGGAACCCCAGTAACACAGAGCAAGTTAGACTGTGCAACAGCACTTCAGAACAACTGCGGGGGTTTGTACCCAGGGATGAGAAGAGAACATGGTGGAGGCCAGGACTGTTTGCCGTTCACAAAGAAAGGGGACAGCTGACATTACTGAACCCCAGTAAAAACGGGAGCAAGTGTAGACTTTGCAACACCTTCCGAAACAACGGCGGTGTTGTAGCCCAGGGATGAGAAAGAGAACAGGGTGGGCAGCAGGACTTTTTGCCGTTCACACAGCAGGGAACACTGCATTAACTGAACCCCAGAAAACCCAGGAGCAAGTGAAAGATTTGTGCAACGCACTTCCGAGAAACAACTGGCGGTTTTTGAACCCAGGGATGAGAAGAAAACATGGTGGAGGCAGCAGGACTTTTGCCGTTCAAAAAACGGGCAGGGGAACGCTGACATTACTGAACCCCAGTAACACAGGAGAAAAGTGTAACCGTGCTAACAGCATTCCAGAAACAACGGCGGTTTTTGTCCCAGGGATGAGAAGGGGAACATGGGAGGGGCAGCAGACCTGTTTGCCGTTCACACAGCAGGGGAACGCTGACATTATGAACCCCAAAACCATGGGGCAAGGTAGACGGCAACACACTTCCAAACAACGGCGTGTTGTAACCCGGATAAAAAGAGAACAGGGTGGAAGGCAGCAGGTTTTTTTGGGCCGGGTTTCACCAGCAGGGAACAGCGACATTACTGAACCCCAAAACACAGGGCAAGTGTAACTGTCTAACAGCACTTCCAAAACAACTGTCGGTGTTGTAACCCGGGGAAATGAAAAGAACAGGGTGGAGGCGGGCAGGACTTTTTGCCGTTCACACGGGCAGGGAACACTGAAAATTACTAAAACCCCATTTAAACACAGGGCCCAAGGGGTAGACTGGCTAACAGCACTTCCAAAGAAACAACTGGGGGTGGTTTTTAAACCCAGGGATGAAAAAGAGAACAGGGGAGGAAGCAGGACTTTTTGCCGTTAAAACAGCAGGGAACACTACATTCCGAACCCCAGTAACACAGGAGCAAGTAACTGGCAACCAGCACTTCCAACAACAACTGGCTGTTGGAGCCCAGGGTCAAGGAGGAATTTTTTAAATACTAAAACCCAAGAAATTTTCCTTGTTACGTGTCAATTAAAAATGTCTAACCCAAACAAGAGAAAATAAACTTTGACCTTTAAGATGATGATTTTACTTAAAAAATATGTAAATTAAAAATTTTGACAAACAAAAACCATACATTAACATTTGAAAACAATGCAAACCACAATAAAAATCGGTTAAATAAATTTTGATATACGGTTTTAAATAAAACCATACAGTACAATCAAACCATTAATGATGGATAAGTAACAGTAGTACACCCTTTTCCTTTTCTGAATAAAATCACCCAAAAAGTTTTTAAAAATATCTAAAATTTCCATCATGTAATACTGAAAATATGTCCAATCATTTATATTAACAAAAAAAACCTTTAAAAAGTCATAGAAAAAAAGCTATTTTAGCCTACTGTGGACTTGCAAGCATGACAACGATGATAAGGTATATATAGATGAGACTGCAAGCCACAGAATGGTGAATGGCATGTAAACTGTACCTCAATAAAGTGGCGTTACACTACATCCTTTTTTTTATATAGCTTTATAAAAGGGTACGTGCATGTATGCTTGCCCTTTGTTTGGACCACAGACTGTTCCTGCTGTGACGCGTTGGGTATTGGAGCGTCTGTGCGTCTTATACGCAGATAACATTCACGGTGCGCACGTTCATCATCGCAAGCGTACCGACAACACAAAGGCGTTGTCAGACTGCTTTTACTCAGTAAACATGCACCATGATGAAACAACACGCTGTCCCTATTACATAACAAGCTACAAGAAAATGCGTGAGGTGTGACACAGCTGTTTTGTTAAGGTACAGTAAATATCACATTACAGGTGTCGCTATTCAGTCTGAAAATAGATATCATTTCACCTATTCTATCAGTTGTCTTCTTTCGCACCACTTACAGGTATATATTTTGCTATTGTGACTAGCACTATTGACTTTACCAAAGGTAATGCAGATTTTTGTTTGCGATTATCATGTTTACAGAAGGACCTTTATGATATGGCTGTTAACTTTCTAATCAAAAATGTATTTTTTTTAAAAAGACACAAATATAATAATGTTGAAGAGGACTATTCCTACATCATTGTTTGCACAATATTACAGGTGTACACACGTCCCTTAATCAACATGGATATAATTTACTTGTATGCTTTTATTTCAAAGCAAAACACTGAAGTATAACCTTCGCACTGCAAACAGTTGCAAATTTTAAACCCACATTTATGCACTTCCAACATTGCAGATTTAGTCATCATGATGTGAGTTGGATTTTCAAGCATGGATGACAAGGTTGACCATCTATCCTATAAACTAAGTAGGCTTTTTGTTTTGCATTTGTTTTCGACATGTGCAATCTGTAATAATATGTCACAATTATTTTGTTACAGATTTGTACAAAACAAATCATTTTGGTTTAAAGTTGACGTTTCCAAATGTTTACAGCTTAGAAAACATGTGTAGCCTCATATCTATTTAGCACTAACACTTTGAGATGTCATGTTTTTTCCCCCATGATTGGTAGCTGCTAATTTTTGCCGGACACACACAGGGGGGAAAAGCAGGCTTACAAACCCCACAAACACATCAGCGATTTTTTTCACTGTCATCTAACATTCGAGCAGCAACTCGCTGTTGAAGCCCAGGAAAAGGGGGTAGGCGGGGGCCTATATGAGATTTTTGAAGTTGAAGTTGAGTTAGCGCAGTATTTTTGCCAGACACACACGGGAAAAGCAGGGTTACAAACCCCACAAACACTCACTTTTTTTTCATCTGTCATCTAACACTTCGAGCAAACTGGCGTTTTTGAACCCCGGGTCAAGGAGGGGGGGCGGGGGCCTAGATGAGACGTTAAATTTTGAAGTTGTAGTTAGCAGATAATTTTTGCACACACAGGGGGAACACGGCTTACTGAACCCCAAAACACACACGATTTTTCATCGTGCACTAACCTTCAGCAGCAACTGGGGCGTTGAACCCCGGGGGCAAGAGGGGGTAGGCACAAAAAATTGATTTTGCCTTTTTACGGGCCTTGCAAAGTATGTACTTAAAACAAAAATAAAAAATTTTACAAAACAATAAAATAAAAAAATTAATTCAAGAATAGAAAAAAATTTAACTTAAGTCCTCTGTGGTTAAAACTTTTTAAGAAAAGAAATAGGGGAAAAAATTCAAATTTTAAGACACCAGGGTTTCATCACAAAATAAAAAAAAAGAAAAATCACATATTTCTACACACAACGGGACACAGAATGTAAGAAAAATGAGGGGGGGAAAATGAAACCCCCAAAAAAAAAAAAAAAAAAAGGAAAAATTTCAGCGCCACAAAAATCAAAAAATTTTGGGAATTACCTGGGGGAAAAACTTTGTATCCCGGGGCTAGCATATGGATTTGAATTACTGGATTAAAATATAACTTAAAAAAAGGAAATACAAATTTTTTCAGAAATAACCAAAACCCTTTTTACACGTTGTGATGAAAATAATCCAGGATTTAGCCCTTCTATAAAATTTAAAGGGAAAACTGCGTCTTCCCCCCGGGGGCATGAAACCCAAAAAAAACCAATAGAGGGCAAAAAAAACTTTCTACCTTTTCTAGGAACTTTCCAAAATTTATTTTTATCCCTTGATAATGACAGTTCTGTACACTCTTTTTCTTTTTACCTATTGCACATTCCTGGTCCTGTTTTGTAAGAAATATGTGATCTAATTTTTTGTTTTTTTCTTTCCCGTGAAAAACGTAGTAGCCTTGAAGCTTGCAATTTTTTTTTCCCTCTTTCAGTATCCTTAAGGTATCAACCCTGTGACCCAAGTCTAAAATTTTTCTATCTATGGCTAACCGGTCAAAGATACACGTTTTCTAATTTCAAGAAAAAAATAAAAAATCAAATAAAACGATATATGCACAGCCAAAAAAAAAGGAAAAACAACACCCAAAAATTGGGGAAAAAATATATTTGAAAATTTAAAATAAAAGCCATTTTTTTTTTTTAAAAAGCTTAGGAAGTATGTTAAACCATAACATATAAGACAAGGATTTTTTAATTTCCCCCTCAATCATCATCCAATTTATGTGACAGCACAGACATTTAATTTTTTTAATAAAAATCGAACTTTTAAGCATTATGCAGTCCCCCCCGGACTCATCAATTTTTTGATGACCAATAAAACATAAAAAATAACCATTTAAAAAAACATAAGCATTTTTTTCACAATTTTTAATGTGTGCCTGCAAGTTAGGGGGAAAAAAGGCTAACGATAGCAAAGTTTTTTTTTATGTCTGTATCAACATGAAGCCTCTGAGGAATGCCATTTATAGTACGTCAATAAATCTGCGGGGAAAAAAATGCATTTTTTGCTTAATGTTTTAAAAGGGTAAAAGAAGTCGGTTGCGCAAAACTTTTTTCCCCAACACTACCTTTTCCACTGTCACCGTAGAGGGAGCGTGTCAAAATTGTGACTATAAATGTGAGGTGCGCTTATTTTGCCAGGGGGGCAAAAAAAAAACGCATAATATTTAATGTTAATCTCCACCATACAAAAAAAAAACGTTCCCTCTTTAACAATTTAAAAAACAACAAGCCTAATGGTTGACCGACTTTTGAGTACATATACATCAAATTGTCCATGAGTAACATGCCTGTGAACCTATATACCATATTAAAAATTTTATCCTTGTGGGGTTTTTCAACAGCACTTCAGGTATAACTACTATTTCAGTATGCAAGCACTTTCTAGATGTAATAATTTTTTTTTGGGGCATTATTCCATTTTAAGCGGCCATTTAATATTGGAATTAAGTTGGATCGTATTGATTTTTTAAGCTGCAAAATAAAAATCTGATGAGAAGATGGGATTTTTAATGATTCAATCCATTGACTGCATTACTACAGGTACAGTAAAGTTCCCTTAAAAAGCATTAATTATAATTAAATGTCTTTACTTTTAAATTTTAAAAGTAAAAAACAGTTTTTTTTTTTGTTACCATTTTTAATAGACATGTGCAATATGCGTGATACAAATTATTATTTGTCCATATTTTGTCATAAAAAATTTATAAAATTTTTTTTTTGTGGGGGAAAAACCCTTTTTTTTGAGCAAAAAATCGGTTGGGGCAGGGAGTAAAAAGGGGGGTTTTTTTGGGTTTGGAAAGGAGGGGGGAAATAACAGGGGAAAATGGGGGTAACGTTGCGAACCAGTTTTTTAATCTGAAAACGGGCAAAATTTTTCCAGATCCCCGCCTTGTTTTTTTCAGAAAATAAGCCGCTACATTACGGAGGGGAGTCCCCCTGCACGGTCTGTTGTAACCACCTGCGCACTAAAGACGCGCTCCATAAAACATGCAGCAGGGGGGCCGCACCTCCAAACATAGGGGAAAACCCGGCCATGTACCACTTTGAAACCCAAAACTTGAATGGGGAAGAGCCCCTGGGGTACCTGAAGGAAAGCAAGTAGTCTGTCCCCCCACGGAACGTTGCCCCCCCTGACTAGCATTTTTGGCGCTGCCAAAAATTTTTTCCCCTTTTTTTAAAATACGGTTTTTCCCCTGTCAAAAGGCCTGTTTGTGCCCCTCTTTTTGCAGAGTTTCCCCAAACTGCCTCGCCGCACGATTTTTTGAAAAGCTACAGTGTTTCTGGGCGGAAGGAAAACTTTTGGGGTTTGCACCAGGTGTTTGGTACTCCCGCTTTTTTACCCCCCGGTTAAACTTGGATGAGGTTTTTAAGTTGTCCCGGTACGAGGGTTTGGGGGGGTTAAACCCCCAATAATCAAAGGGGGAATTGGGGTCCCGGGGGTTTTTTTTAGGCATGCAGCAGGGAAATAAACCCTTTTGCTGAACCCCCAAAAAGGAAAAAAACCTTTTTCCCTGAAAGGCTTTCCCCCTGCTTGTTACCCCCCCCCTCTAAAAACTGATAGAGTTTTTTCCTCCCTTGGAGCTTTGTTTTCCTTCCTTTTTACTCCTCCCCTCCCTCCCAAAGTGACCCCTGCCCACCCTTTTTTGGGGAACCCTTGGGGGACTTTCCAAAGGAAAGGGAAAATTTTTGACCCCTATCCCCCACCTTTTTCCAAACCTACCCTTTTTGTTCGTTTTTTTAAACAGGAGATGGGGGGACAGCCGGCGGACAGCATCATTCCCTCGCCTTCCCGTTGAAATAAAAACGCACGAAAAAAATTTGGGAAGCCCCTTTATAGGCCCACTCATTATGGTGAATTGGAGGGCCCAAAAATTGGGGTTGTTTGCCCCTGATGCATATACTCCTTTCGCCTGCGCTCACAAAACCCCCCCCAACATATTTTCCGGGGAATTTCCCAAATGGGGGGTACGCACTTTTGATGGATTTCGGGGAAAGGCAAAATTGCTTCAGAGGTTTGCGGTTTGGCCATGCGGGAAAAGGGGAAAGTGAGCGACTCTAGGGGCCTTGTGCAGCAGTGTAAAGGGAGGGTGCCCTTCAAAAAACTCTGCACCCAAGTTGACACATGTCCCCCGACTTTGGGAAATTATAGGGTTTTCCAAAGGGCCCAAGCGCCCCCAATTTGCCATTGCACACCCCCAAAGGGTAATTCCGGGAAAAAACCCACATTTCTTCCTGTTAGGGCTTTCCCAAACCCCCCTTGCTTTGGGGGTTTCGTTTCCCCAGGGGAATTAAATTTAAAAAACCCTTTTCCCTTTGGGCCCCGGCGGCTCTTTGGGTGATAGGTAACCCCCCCCGGGGTCCTTTGGAGGGGCCCCTTGGGCCCTGCGGATGTTCGGGGAACGGAGTGGGAGGGGGAGTCAATGTGGAAAATTTTATTGGGGAATTTTCCTTTGGGGGTTTGGGCAAAACGACCCCCCTCGCAAAACTTCCCCGGTCCAAAAAATTAAAAAGGGGGAAAAGGGGGTTTTGGGGTTTTTGGGGGGTGGGGGGTTTTTTAGGGTTTTTAGTGGTTTTTTAAAAATTTTTAAAATGTTTTGGAAGGGGGGGTTGTTGAAAAAAAAAAAAAAAAAAACCGGGGGAAATTTAAAAATTTTGGAGAATGTTTAATTGGGAAAAAGTATTAAGTAAAGAAGTTTTAAAGGGAAAAGGGGTTTTTTGAATGAATTAAATTTTGTGTGGAGGGTTTTTGGGGGTAGGTTTTTTAAAAAGTTTAAAGGGGGTTTTGGGGCCTGGGGGTGGGGGTGAAGGGAACTTCCCTTGGGGGGGGAATAACACGGGGGTTCTCTGGAAAAAATTTTTGACAGAGGTTTTTTTCCCCTGGGGGCCCCTTTTTGGGGGAAAAAACCGTGTGTGTAAAGGGGAAAAAAGGGCCCCCAACCCCGGGCTGAAAATGTGGGTGCTGTGGGTTTGGGCCCTACTCCCCAGTGTTTTTTTAAACAAAAAATCTTTCCCCCCATTTTCCCAAATTTTTTTTGGTAAAAAAGGTTACTTTTTTTTAAAACCTTTTAAATTTTTTTTGATTACACAGTTGCATTTGACATAGCAAATTCTTTCTAAATTTTTAAAAAAAAAAGGCCCACGCAGGCAATTTTCCTGGGACCCCCCGGGGTTTGGCTTTTGGGGAAGAGAACTCCCCAAAGGGGGGTGCCAAACTGGGGGCACAGGCAACGAGTGCGCCTACCTCCCCCTTTTTTGGGACCGGGGGCCTTTCCCAGGGGCTCCCCCTTCCGGTTTTGGGGGTTTTGGGACCTCCATCCCCCCCTACCCCTTCCAACACCCTGTTTTTGGGTGGTCGGGCCCAGCCCCTGTCAAAAAAATGGAACCGGTTTTTCATCTTCGATCGTTTTTGCGGGGTTTGGCCTTTGCAGGGCTCCCCCCCCTTTTTAAATTTTAAAGGGGCCCCCAACTTTTGCCATCATTTAACTGCCCTTCTTCCACCCAAAAAGCTGCGGGGGTGGGCCCCTTTTTAAAACCAACTTTTGAGAACAGAACCAGAGACTCGCGGGGCCCGTTCAAAACCTTTTCTGATTTGGGGGCAATTTGGCAGGGGGTAAAACGAGGTTTTTTCAAAGTGCTGTGGTCCGGGAAGGAGGGGGAAAAATTTGAAGTCGTTGCTTGGCTGCCTCCAACCCCAAGGGTTAAAATTTGTTCTTCCCCACGGGGGGGGCGTTTAGCTCCTACAAAAGTGCGCAAAAGGGAAACCCCCGGGGGAAAATGGGGGAGGGCTTGTCACGGGGTGCGCAGCAGCCACAAAATCCCCCCCCCCCTTCCCTAAAACCCCCTGCCACGACCACGTCCCTTACCCCTCCCTTTCTTCACTTTAAATTAAAAAAGAAATCAAAAATTTTAAAACCAAAGTGTGGTTATTCCTCAAGACTCGTAAACCCTGCGACAATGTTCTTACGAAGCCGTCACAAAATGTTGATTTTTTTAAAATATAAGGAGGCCCAATTCCAAAAAATAAATAAAAAAAAAAAGTTAGTAACTGAGATGCAAAAAACAGCGGGGGTGCAAGCAAAGCAGCGTCCCCTGCATTCACCCCAACCTTCACAGAGCTGTTAAAACAACATGGAAAAAGGAAGCTTTAACAGGGTTGGAAACTACCGCCAAAAACACATTTAATACAAAAATCGCATTTTAACCCCCCGAGTCACACAGCAGCGTTTGTCCCAATGTTTTACAGCCGTGACCAAAAAGGGGCGGGGCCTTTTATAGGCTTTTGAATCATTTCAGACCAATCACCCCGCCATTTTAAGATGCCCGCAGCATTACAGGAGTGCCCACACTTATAAGTTTCCTCTTGGCTGACTAAAATCACATTGTCTAAAGAATTATGGAAATTCCGATTCCCGGTATACGATATAGGAAAAATTCGGAAATTAAGTATCGGAATTGATACGGAAAATCGGGTCCCCATCTTGCGGTATCGGAATGCTCAAAATAGTGGCAGTATTTTTTAAATTTTTCCCCCAAAAAAGTGTATTAAACTAGGGTAACAGCGCAGAAAAAATGGAATGGGGGCCTGAAAAGTACAATTTGTAGCCCACAAAAAGTGAGGCGTTGACAGGTACCCCCCTTCAATATGGACCAGCATTTTTAAATTTTTTCCCCCAAAAAGTATTAAACTGGGTAATGCAGCAAAAAAAAGTGGGGGGAGGCCTATTTTTTCAATTTGTAGCACAAAGATAATAAGACTGTGCGGACGGAGATAGCCCCCTGTAAAATATTGGCCCGTGTTTTTTTTTTTTTTCCCAGTAAAAATTTTGTCAACAAATTTCAGCATTTCAGGCCTGTATTTTTTTATTTTTTTGCCCAAATTGTTTTTAAATAGGGTAAAGGAAAAAAAAGTGGAAGGAGGCCCCGATATCTACAATTTGTAGCCCACAGTGATGAGGCATTTAACGAGATATCACACTCCTCAAATGTGGCTGTATTTTTAATTTTTACCCCAAAAATAGGTATTGAATGGTAACAGACAGAACTGGGGAAGCTAAGTTGTAGCATTCCCGGCCTGTATTTTTTTTGTCAACAAATTGGTTTTTTTTATTTTATACTTTATATGGCCCTTTATTCCCTGGGTTTACATATAAAAGGGAAAAATATAGACGTCAATAAAATGGCGCAAGGGACACACAAGTACGAAGGGAGGGACCCTGCCCCCGGGGGTCACAGTTACGGGTGGGGAGAATAACTAAGGGGTAGAGGGGCGTCGTGGGGTTAGTAGATGAGGATCATTGCAGGTTTAGGTTGTCGGGAAAGGGGGGTTTCGGTTTTTCTTGAAAGGGCTCCGTTGTTGGTGAAAGTCTGATGTTTTGCGGCAGGGAGTTCCAGAGTATGGGGGAAGCCCGGAGAAGTTTTGGTATGCGGTTTGGGAAGAAGAATGAGGGGGGGGGTCAGAAGGGATTTTGGAGGATCGAAGGTTGCGGTAGGTAGGTAGCGGGAGACCAGTCACAGATGTATTGGAGGAGAAAGGTTTGGATTGGCTTGTATGCCATGGTTAAAGGTTTTGAACTGGGGGCCTCTGGGCAATGGGAAAGCCAGTGAAGGGCCTGGCATAGTGGGGAGGCTGGGAATTTAGCGGGAAGACAGTGGATTAGTCGGCGCAGGGTAGGATGGACTGGAGTGGTGCCAGAGTGCTAGAGGGGGGGCCAGACAGTAGGAGGTTGCGGGTAGTCGAGGCGGAGATGATAAGGGCGTGCACTAGGGGTTTTTGTGGTTTCATGGTTGAGGAAGAGCGTATCCGGGGAAATATTTTGAGTTTGAGGCGGCGGAGGTGGCGGGGGCTTGGATAGTGGTTTGAAAGAGAGGGCAGAGTCGATGATCACCCCAAGGGCACCGAGCTGGGGACTGGGGAAGCGAGCAGCCATTGACATTGATGGATAGGCTGGTGGAGGGGTAGAATGAGGTGGGGAAAGATGATGAATTCTGTTTTGTCCATGTTCGTTTGAGAAGCGAGCAGAAAAGAAGGCTGAGATAGCAGACAGACACTGGGGGGATTTGGTCAGTAGGGAGGTGAGGTCAGGTCCAGATAGGAGATCTGCTGTCATCGGCATAGAGGTGATACTGCAAGCCATGGGATTGTATGAGCTGTCCCAGCCGAAGGTGTAGATGGAGAAGAGTAGGGGTCCTAGGACTGGCCTTGGGGAACCGACAGACAGGGGGCGAGTGAGGAGGTGGTGTGTGAGAGGGAGACACTAAAAGTTCGGTCTGTTAGGTATGATGAGATCCAGATAGGGCCAAGTCTGTGATGCCAAGAGATGAGAGAATCTGTAGGAGAGGGAATGGTCTACGGTGTCAAAGCAGAAGATAGGTCCAGGAGAAGGAGGACAGAGTAGTGTCGCTTGCTCTTGGCGGTTAGTAGTCGTTGGTGACTTTAGTTAGGGCAGTTCAGTTGAGTGATGGCGGTCGAAAGCCTGATTGTAACCGTCAAGAGGGAGCAGGAGGAAAGGTGGGAGGACAGTTCAAGATATACATGCTGTTCCAGAGTTTTGAGGCGAAGGGGAGAAGAGATATCGGGCGATAGCTAGACGCTGAGGATGGTCGAGGGAGGCTTTTTGAGATCGGGGTGATTGAGGCATGTTATGAAGGATGAAGGAAAGACACCATTTGTAAGTGAAAGGTTGAAGAGGTGTGTGAGAGTAGGGATGAAGACTGTGGCAAGGTTTAGGGATGAGGTGGGACGGGAGTGGGTCAAGCGCGCAAGTGGTGAGGTGTGATCTTGACAGGAGAGTGGAGAGCTGACTTCGTCATGTGGTGAAGCTGGTTTTGGAAGAACGGGGCTGAGTGGCTAAGAGGGGCAATTGGGGCTGCGGGCCAAAGCCTTCTCTGATAGTATCAATCTTTTGCTTAAAGAAGGAGGCAAAGTCTTCGGCAGAAATGTAGAGGAGAGGAGGAGGTGCTGGGGATGGGTAGAGAATTGAAAGTGTTGAAGAGCTGTTTAGGTTGTGAGACAGGGGGGATATGAAATGCAAAGTAAGTTTGTTTGCGGCAGAGAGCGTGGACTTGAAGCTGCAAGGGACTGCTTGTATGCGTTGAAGTGCTCGATGGAGTGGGTTCTCTTCCATCTCCGTCGGTAACCCTGGAAGCCCGTCTCAGTTCTTTGGTCAGGCTGGTCACCATGGCTGCCTGTGATTGTACGAGTTTTGCTCTGCATGAGGGGGCGGCCGAATCAAGTGTGGTTTTATTGTGGTGTTTATAAAAGTGGCAGCAGCATCTGTGTCATTAAGTGAGGCTATGTCTGTGAGAGGGAGGAGGGACTCAGAGAGCGATTGTAAATTGAGGGTTTGAGATTTCTGCAGGGTGGGTGAGTTTGTGGAGTGGGGGATGCGTACTAACAGAGGAAGGGAAGAGAATGTCAGTAGGTTGTGGTCAACAGGGGATGGGGAGTTAGTGAGATTAGTGAGGGAACAGAGACGGGTGAAGATAAGGTCCAGCGTTGACCGCCTTTGTGAGTGGCCACAGAGGACCATTGAGTGAGGCCAAGGGAAGCTGTGAGCGAAAGAAGTTTAGAGGTTGCCGGGTGGAAGTGTCAATGGGGATGTTGAAGTCGCCCATAATGATGGTGGGGATGTCAGCAGAGAGGAAATGGAGTAGCCAGGTGGTGAAGTGGTCGAGAAAGGTGAGATGGCTAGTTCCGGGGGCGGTAGATGACAGCCAGTTTGGGGGTTGGAGGGGAATGATGCGGACGGAGTGCACTTCGAACGAGGGAATAGCAGCGAGGGTGGAATTTGAATAGGGTAAAGGAGCAGGTTCTGACAGGTAAGCCAACTCCTCCACCACGTTTGTTGCTGGGGCGAGGGTGTGAGAAGAGAAGTCCGCCATAGGAGAGCGCAGCTGGAGAGCTGTGTCAGAGGGGTGAGCCAGGTTTCAGTGATGGCAAGGAAGGAGATTTGTTGGTGATAAAGAGGTCGTGGACAAATGACAGTTTATTGCAGACGGAGCGGCGTTCCATAGTGCTCCGGGTAGGGGGACTGGGGAGGGGGTGTGGATGGATGGTATGAGGTTGACAGGGTTGCAAAAACGTGTGGAAGATCGTGGCAGGGTGTTAGAAATGAGTGTGGGATGTGATGAGGAGGGCCGGATTTGGGGATACATCGCCAGCGATGAGGAGTACAGACAGAGCGTTAGAAGGTGGGGGCAGGATAAGCCATGGGGGGGTGTGTCTTGGGGAAAAAGGGTTGAGGGAGGAACGTTTGTGGGAAAGGGGAATGGTGGAAAATGGGGGGGGGAAATGACTAAATTCCCTTTCTGGGGGGGGATTACGGGGAAAGGGAAAAAGAAAGGAGGGGTGGGGGGAAAGTGATAAGAAAATGAAAAAGTGGTTTTAAATTATTTATTGCGCCAAATTCCGTCCTTTTTT
>JARQOD010003967.1:0-59360 GCA_033576555.1 Oophaga sylvatica | reverse complement strand
AAGAATTGAAGCAATGTGGAAGGAAAAAATGAACATTTAACTTTTTTTCCCCAAAATTTTTCTTTTGACGCAATTTTTTTAATTTTGTCAAGGGTATCAGGAGAAAATGAACCACAATATTTGTTGTACAATTTCTCGTGAGTACACCGATACCCCATGTGTGGAGGAAGACCAATCTTTAAGCGCACGGCAGTGCTCAGAAGGGAAGGAGCATCATTTGAGATTTTGAATGTCAAATTGGCTGGAATCGAGAGCGGACGCCATGTCGCGTTTGAAGAGCCCCTGATGTACCTAAACAGTGGAAACCCCCCATAAGTGACCCCATTTTGGAAACTAGACCCCCAAAGGAACTTATCTAAATATGTGGTGAGCACTTTGAACCCCGAGGGCTTCACAGAAGGTTATAACGTAGAGCTGTAAAATTAAAAAATCATATTTTTTCCACAAAAATGATCTTTTTGCCCCCCAATTTTTATTTTCCAAAGGATAACAGGACCCCAAAAGTTATTGTGCAATTTGTCCTGAGTATACTAATACCCAATATGTGGGGGTAAACCAGTATTTGGGCGCATGGCAGAGCTCGGAAGGGAAGGAGCGCCGCTTTCAAATGCAGACTTTGATGGAATGTTCTGCTCGCGTCATGTCGCGTTTGGAGAGCCCCTGATGTGCCTAAACAGTAGAAACCCCCACAAGTGACCCAATTTTGGAAACTAGACTCCCCAAGGAACTTATCTAGATGTGTGGTGAGCACTTTGAACCCCCAAGTGCTTCACAGAAATTTATAACGTAGAGCAGTGAAAATAAAAAAAATCATATTTTTTCCACAAAAATGATCTTTTTGCCCCCAAATTTTTATTTTTATAAGGGTAGCAGGAGAAATAGGACCCCAAAAGTTGTCCTGAGTACGCTGATACCCCATATGTGGGGGTAAACCACTGTGATCGCCTTTCTGCGATCTTTGGGAGGCAGAATGAACAAATCCACAAAAGGTGAAGAATTGGTTTTATTTTTTACGCCGTTCCTCGTGCGGTATAAGTGATTAGGTGACTTTATTCTTAGAATCGGTGCGATTACAGCGATACCAGATTTACATCCTTTTTTCATGTTTAGCTTCTGTCACACACTAAAAGACGCTTTTTTTGTAAGAAATTTTTGCATCGCCGTATTTTGAGAGCTATAATTTTTCCATATTTCGGCCGACAAAGTTATGTGCGGGCTTATTTTTTGCGGGATGAGCAGACTTTTTATTGGTACCATATTCGGGCACATAACGTTTTTTGATCGCTTCCTATTCCGATTTTTATGGAAGCAGAATGAACAAAAACCAGCAATTCACGAATTGTTTTTTTTTTTCCCCTCCGTTCTGCGTGTGGTAAAATTGATAAAGCAGCTTTATTCTTCAGGTCACTACGATTACAGCGATACCTCATTTATATCTTTTTTTTATGTTTTGGCGTTTTTTACACAATAAAAACTTTTATAGAAAAAATAATTATTTTTGCATCACTTTATTCTGCGAGCTATAACTTTTTCATTTTTTCGCTGATGATGCTGTTTGGCAGCTTGTTTTTTTTGCGGGACAAGATAACGTTTTCAGCAGCACCATGTTTATTTATATACGTCTTTTTGATCGCGTGTTATTGCACTTTTTTCAAGCAGTATGATAGTATGATGATACCGCTTGGAAAAAGTATAATTTACTACTTTTTTTACGGCTTTCACTGAAGGGGTTAACTAGGGTTACGCTTTTATAGATGGGATTTTTACGGATGCGGCGATACTAAACGTGTATTTTTTTTTACTATAAAAAAGTATTTTTAGTGGAATTTTTTTAACATTTTTTTTAACATTTTTTTTTACAAATTTTTTGTAAAAAATGTTTTTTTTACCTAGTCCCTTTATGGGACTTTCACTTTTTCACTTTTGATTGCAGGTATAATGCATTGCAATGCACCAGCATTGCAATGCATTATACCAATGGAGAAAGCTGCTGTGACTATGTTGTGAGCATGGTCACAGCGGCTTTCCGTAGCTGGATGACCCGGAGGTTGTCATGACAACCCCGAGTCATCAAGGCAGAGATCGGGCCCTGCAATTACATTGCGGGGACGCTGATCTGAGGCAGAAGGAGCTCCCGACCCTCTGTCTCCCCCCCTGAACACTGCGATCGCTCTCGATCGCAGCAGTCAGGAGGTTAACAGCCGAGGGCGGCGGGGGCGCCGCTCTCGCCTGGTCAGTGCAGGAAGCTCGGCCACTGCAGCGCTGAGCTCCTGCACTGATCGGGCAGGAGAAGCTGAAATTTCAGCCTCTCCTGCCCGATTGCTGCATCACAGCGCTGTGGGTGCGGGGACCGACAGCATGGGTCCCCGCACCCCTTGCCGTGCCTGTTAGCTGTCATAGACAGCTGTCGGCACTGAACTACCACTGCGTGTTTACACGCAGTGACAGTTCAAAGGCATGACGTGCACAGTCTGTCCTGGTGCCGGAACTGACACCTTGCCATGACGTACTGTGCACGTCAATGAACAGTAAGGGATTAAAAAGTTTGAGGACCCTGGTATACAGAATATGTAATATTGTGTAGATAGTGTATTACACATGCTACAGTGTGTATGCACAGTAAACGGTGTTTCTCTGTAGGTACATGCATGTGTATATACTGTGTGTGTATGCTTGTGTATGTCTGGCCTGGGTTGATGAGCCGCCCTATATTGCAGATTTACAGAGGGCCACTCCTGTAGCCAGACCTCCCTGTGAACTAATGATTTGCATCTGACTTGATTTAACATGCATTCAGGACATTGTGGGCCGAGCCACCAGCTTCAGACCCCTTAAGAGTGGGCACTAGCGATGAGCGAGCGTGCTCGGATAACATCTTATCCAATCATGTGAGTCGCCCGCCAGGGCCTGTGGGGTACTCTGCACCGAACCAGTTCACTTCTATGGGGGATGTCACGGCGACACAGCTCGGTCCGTGGCCCTGGGCGCTCACTGAAAAGGGGATATTTACAGGGGATTAAAGGTTTGTAGAAATGTTTGTGACGCCACCTGTGGTAACTGGTCAGGGTGACCAGCGCTGCTGTATAGGTCCGCTGAAGGGATGGTGTTGGGCAGCAAGGTGTTAAGCCTTCCACAGGCAAGGCTGGGGTCCTTCAGGGTAAACGGGGTGTAGGGGTGCAGAATGGAGAAGGGGAGTTCGGCCGCAGGAGTAATAAGGCAGACACACACACGAAAGTCTCTTTGTGTACCTTTACTGATGGAATTGCAGGCACGTCCCGGGGTGCTGGCAGGGTGAAGGATGCACGTCCAGTTCTTGCCACTGAGTAGGTGTAGGGCCTTCTTACTCCAATAGTGTGAGTCTCTGACCTGTATGAAACGAGGCCTAACTCTGTCTTCAACTTTACACGCCCGGCTGACTTTGTGGTGGGGCCTTCTCTTGGATAGAACAGTGTCTCTAATGGCGGATCCTGCCCAGACTCCTGTCTTCCTGACCCCGGTTACGTATCAACACTTGTGGGCCCCTGCGACTTGAAGTCCCGCAGGGTCTCCGGTATCTCCTACTAGTCGTGTAGATGCTAGCAAGCTCGGACCCAGTGTCCGGTTATTCAGAGTAGAGGTAAGCTATCAATGCTATTTCAACCTCTGGCACTCTCTTTGTAAGGTTCTATGTATATATTCCTGAAACTCAGTTTGTTCGTCAGCCATTTTACTTTCTGTCTTGCTGCAGCTATCTTGCCCTCTTGTTTCCAGCTTGCATGTTCCCGCCCTGATTCTCTCCTTTGCTTCTTAAGCAGCCACAGCTGAGCAATCAGTGCTTCAGAATCTAGCCTGCAGTGAACCTGTGACTTGACTCCTGTAAGCCTTGGACCTTGTACTCCAGCTATTCCTACTGAGGAACTCTGAAGCACTTGTGGACTCTGAACCCTGCTCTTTGAAAGACCCACGTTTGCATGGACTTACGGTAACAGAGAAGAAGATCCTGAATCTGTATTGGAGAGTGATTGCTGAGCTTGGATTACTCTGGCCTGCTGTGTCTCCTGTTTCTGTGTCTGCAAACTGTGTGACTATTTCTGCCAACTTGTATGAAGTAATACAGGACTTTTCTATATCAAACCTGTGACTCCTGTGTTTTCATCGCACCCAAGCACAAGACGCTATATGAACTGTACTACATACATTACAAGATTCTGAAGCCAAAACGTTAGTGTCTGCTGGGTCTGGAAGGCTGTGTCTGCTGTACTGTGGATATCAGACGTCCGGTTGTACTTTCTGTGATGACAGTGGTTGTGACTTCTCACAACCATTCCAGGTGAGCAATTCCCTTAAGTTTTTTCTTTTTGCAGTGTTACCACAGGTAAACACTATTGTTTTTTTTTTTTTTCCTTTCTTTTCTCTTTTTTGTCTGCTGTAACTCTGGATATCAGATGTCTGGTTGAAACTTTCTGTGATGATAGTGGTTGTGACTTCTCACAACCATTCCAGGTGAGCAGTTCCCTTAATTTTTTTTTCTCTCTGCAGTGTTGCCACAGGTGAACACTATTGTTTTTTTTTTTTCTCTCCTCTTCTTCCAGTAATCCTGTCTTAAAAGATCTGGAAAATGGAGGCCCGCATAAAGGAACTTTGCGGAGTGACTGATAATATCCTTGCAGATTTGCAGAATATAAAGACCCATTTTACAAATCTACAGGACCTCAATAATCACAATTTGCAAGTGGTTGGACAGACTACCCAGGATTTGCGAGCCAGGATTGAGGTTCTAGAGGGGCGAGTCCAGGCTCCTGCCGTAGCCCCGAGTGCTGGGATTCCCAAGTTGCCCCCTTTTCGTTTTGGCGGTGAACGTGAGAAATTCAGGGGATTTATTAATCAATGCAATTTTTTTTTTTCTGCACATGCTTCACAATTTCCCACTGAACGATCTAAGGTGCTTACTATAATTATGTTGCTTACCAACAAGGCTTTAATGTGGGCAAACCCTCTGATTGAGACTGAGGATGATTGTTTGAATCACCTTGATGATTTTATTTCAGCCATGGGGCAGGTGTTTGATGACCCCAATCGAGGTGCAACAGCTGAAGCAGCCATGTTAGCTTTGCGCCAAGGTAAGCACTCGGTAGCTGAATATGCCTTGGATTTCAGGAGATGGGCCCTTGATACCACCTGGGACAGTTCCGCCAAAAAATCTATTTTTCGAAAGGGGTTATCTCCACTGATTAAGGATGAACTTGCTCGTGCCGACCCTCCCACTGCGTTAGGTGACTTTATTAACTACTGCATCCGTATTGATACTCGTCTGACTGAACGCAGGCAAGAGAGATGGTTCGAAAGCAATCGTACTAACCTTTTCCTACCTTCCTCTCCAGCTAAGGAACCTTTGAGTAGGATTACACGGGAACCTGAACCTGAACCCATGCAGGTAGACTCTTTACAACGACGGGTTAGTGATGCACGCAAGGAACATCGTTTTAAGGAGAATCTATGTTTCTATTGTGGTAAGTCAGGGCACTTCATTATAAACTGCCCCAGCCGTTCTCGTAAGACTACTGCAGCACTCATTCATTGTGAGTGTTGAGAGAGGGGATCTGTCAGGTCCGAGCCTCAGGCTCCAGAGAGATCTGCAGCAACAGATCTTGATTTCTCGGACTTAAACTCCGTTACCTCTGAGGACGTTGACTGTGTAAACGCTGCCATTTTTCAAGTTTCCTCAGCGGTGTCCCAGCTGAGTTGTAAGAAAAACAATTCTCATTGCTTTCTTTCCATCAAACTCTGGGTTGACTCAGCTTGGGTGTCTAGCTCTGCTATGATCGACTCAGGGGCAAGTGGAAATTTTATGGATGTCTCCTTTGCTCTGAAACAGGGAATACGTTCAGTGAAGAAGGCTACTCCAGTACAGATGGAAACTGTGGATGGCTCCCTGCTGACCTCTGGACCAGTGGATCAGGAAACAGAGCCTTTGAGGGTTCTTATGGGTAAAGATCATCAAGAGAAACTGTCCTTTATGCTTATCTCTTCTCCCCACTTTCCCATTATTCTAGGGCTACCATGGCTGCAGGCTCAGAATCCTACCATTAACTGGGAGACCAAGGAATTACACTTTCCAGAGAAACAGATGAGTCCAAAAGTTTCAGCTTGCTCTGTTCCTAAAGGAATCATGTCAGTCTCTGAACTACCAGCTGTATACCAGGACTATGTGGATTTATGTGACAAGAAGAACGCTGACCAGCTTCCTCCTCACCGTCCATATGATTGTCCAATTGAATTATTGCCTGGAGCAGAGATACCTTTTGGTAAGATCTACCCCCTGGCGGTGCCCGAGCTAAAGGCTTTAAAGGATTACATAGATGAAAATCTAGCCAAGGGCTTCATACGCCCCTCTTCATCTCCTGCAGGTGCACCCATCTTCTTTGTAAAGAAGAAAGATGGATCTCTGAGACCATGCGTAGACTATAGGGAACTCAATAAGGTTACTATTAGAAACCGTTATCCATTGCCTTTAATCCCTGAGTTATTGGAGAGAGTGCGACATGCCAAAATTTTTTCTAAACTAGATCTTCGTGGGGCCTATAACTTAGTCCGTATTAGACCTGGGGATGAATGGAAGACTGCATTCAGGTCACGCTATGGACACTTTGAATATCTAGTTATGCCTTTTGGTCTGAGTACCGCCCCAGCCACTTTCCAACACTTGGTGAATGACATCTTCAGGGATCTCCTAGATACATTCGTGGTAATTTATTTGGATGATATTCTAATTTTTTCTAACTCCACAGAGGAACATCATGGACATGTGAGAATGGTCTTGGAACGTCTAAGACAAAATCATCTTTACATCAAACTTGAAAAGTGTGAATTCCATAGGACCGAAATTCAATTTCTGGGGTATGTACTGTCTACACAAGGAATTAGTATGGATGGAAGCAAAACCCAAGCCATCAAGGATTGGCCAAGTCCTAGAAATGTGAAGGAGGTACAGCGCTTCATCGGGTTTGCCAACTTCTATAGACGTTTCATTAGAAATTTCTCTGAGGTAGTGTCACCTATCACTCAACTTACCCGGAAAGAGTCTAGGTTCTCCTGGACTCCCCAAGCCCAGGAAGCATTTTCCCGTCTAAAAGATAAATTTACCACTGCACCTATCCTAGTACATCCCAACCCCGAGCTTGCCTTCATAATAGAGGTGGATGCTTCAGACTGTGCCGTTGGAGCTATACTCTCTCAGAGAACAGGTGAGAAGAATGTCTTGCATCCCTGTGCCTTCTTTTCCCAGCAGTTGTCTTCGGCTGAGAGGAACTACGATGTGGGCAATAGAGAGTTGTTGGCCATTATTGCCGCCTTCAAAGAATGGAGACACCTTCTTCAGGGAGCTGCACAGCAAATAGTCGTCCTGACAGACCATCGTAACCTTGAGTTTATCAGGTCGGCTAAGTGCCTGACTCCTCGCCAGGCTCGCTGGAATCTTTTCTTAAACCAATTTAATTTTATCATCTCTTATAGACCAGGATCGCGCAATGGAAAGGCTGATGCACTCTCTAGGATTTACTCAGCAGAGACACGTCCAATTACTCTTCCTAAGACTATTCTTCCTGATCTAGATTCCTAGGAGTAATTCATAATCAAGACCTACTTAAGGACATCAAGGAAGCATACCATGCGGATTCCTTTTTGGCACAACCTCCAAGGGACGTAAGTCTTGTCTTTAAGAATGGTGTGTGGATTCAGGGACAACGTCTGTATATTCCTGAAACAGTCAGATTAAGAGTATTGCAACTCATTCACGATTCCAAGATAGCTGGGCATAGAGGAATTCTAAAGACACAGGAATTTCTTTCTCGTTTCTTTTGGTGGCCCACTTGCAGGAAGGATATTTTGAATTATGTCACTTCATGTGAGGTCTGTGCAAGATGCAAAACACCTCGCTCCTCACCAACTGGTCTGTTACAGCCTCTTCCCACCCCGTCCCGCCCGTGGGGATCCATTTCTATGGACTTCATTGTGGAGTTACCAACCTCTCAGGGGAAGAACACCATTCTAGTGGTGGTTGACCGTCTAACAAAGGCAGCTCATTTTATCCCTTGTGTCGGCTTACCCACTGCAAAACAGACATCAGATTTGATGATTAAAGATGTGTTTCGCTTACATGGAGTACCGGATGAGGTTATTTCGGATTGAGGGGTGCAATTCACTTTTAGGTTTTGGCAAAATTTCTGTGCAGCATTGGACATTAAAGTAAACCTTTCTTCTGCTTTTCATCCCCAGACTAATGGACAGACCGAACGAACCAATCAAACCCTGGAGCAGTATCTCCGCTGCTTTATCTGCCACCTACAGGATGATTGGGTGGATCTACTTCCATTAGCTGAGTTCTCGTATAACAACTCTCAGAGTGCCTCCACTAAACAGTCTCCTTTTTACTCTAATCTAGGTTATCATCCTAACATTCTACCACGATTTCCCATAGAAACGCCTTTACCAGCAGTGGCTGAAAGAATCACGTCTTTACAGAAGAATATGGATCTTCTAAAGGAAAATCTGGAATCGGCTCAAGAAAGGTACAAGAAAGCAGCAGATAAATTTCGTAAACCTGCACCAGCTTTCAAGGTAGGAGACTTGGTCTGGCTGTCAACCAGAAATCTTAAGTTAAGGATTCCATCGTCTAAGTTGGGACATAAGTACATTGGACCCTATAAAATCAGTAAAATTATAAGTGCCGTTGCTTGTCGTCTTCAACTGCCCAGAACTATGAGAATCCACCCTGTCTTTCATGTATCCCTACTAAAGGCTGCGACACCCAATACGTTTCCTGGACGTTCCTCTCCTTGCCCTGACCCAGTGCTAGTCGATGGTCAGGAAGAATTTGTGGTGGAAAGGATTTTAGATTCCAGGTTGTATAGAAATCAGTTACAATATCTGATTAAATGGCAGGGCTACCCAGTGGAGGACAACTCATGGGAACCGGTCAATAACGTTAATGCTCCTCGCTTGCTCCGTCAGTTTCATCAGAGGTACCCACACAAGCCTGGTCTGAGGTCATCCGGAGGTTGTCCTTAAGGGGGGAGTAATGTAAGGTTCTATGTATATATTCCTGAAACTCAGTTTGTTCGTCAGCCATTTTACTTTCTGTCTTGCTGCAGCTATCTTGCCCTCAGTCAAAATGGAGTTTCCAGCTTGCATGTTCCCGCCCTGATTCTCTCCTTTGCTTTTTAAGCAGCCACAGCTGAGCAATCAGTGCTTCAGTATCTAGCCTGCAGTGAACCTGTGACTTGACTCCTGTAAGCCTTGGACCTTGTACTCCAGCTATTCCTACTGAGGAACTCTGAAGCATTTGTGGACTCTGAACCCTGCTCTTTGAAAGACCCACGTTTGCATGGACTTACGGTAACAGAGAAGAAGATCCTGAATCTGTATTGGAGAGTGATTGCTGAGCTTGGATTACTCTGGCCTGCTGTGTCTCCTGTTTCTGTGTCTGCAAACTGTGTGACTATTTCTGCCAACTTGTATGAAGTAATACAGGACTTTTCTATATCAAACCTGTGACTCCTGTGTTTTCATCGCACCCAAGCACAAGACGCTATATGAACTGTACTACATACATTACACTCTTCTTCTCTTCCACTCGCCTTTCGTCCTACTCCGACCTTTAACATAAGCACACTAACAGTAGATGGCTGATTCTTCTTCTTTCTTCACCGCTCTCAAAGCGTCGGCACGCTTGCTCACTGAACTGAACTCAGTTGACTCAGTTCTGACTAGGCTGGAGTGGCTATCTTTCCACTGGTACTAGCCTCCACACGTTGAACTAAGCTTAGAGCTGCAGATTTCAGGTTCTTTCCACAACTGTTGTTCTCTCTCTCTCTTTCTTTCTAAGCTCTGTGTGAAGCGGCTATCAGGATTCACCGTCTGACCTACACCTGGCTTTGCAGACTCACTGATCTGTGCTCGCCCCTAAAGCTAACTCTCCACTCTCCAAGAGAACTAACAAGTTCTCACTTCTGTATAGAATCACCAACTACACTGAACTCGTTCTGAACTAATCTGAGCTGTCACTGCAGGCTGCAGCCCTCAGACTAGACTGTCTGTGAGAACTAATCTGCTCTCTGTGGCTTCACCATCCTTATATACTCTGAAAAGGCTCCCTCTGGTGGCTCTAGGGATTGGTGAAGATGTGTGAATGAATATCAGGTCTCTTGTGGGTGTTACCTTAAGTGCATCCCTCTGGGAAATGAGATTCCAAGCGCAGCTGGGCTCTACACGTGCTCAGATGTTATCCAAGTATCTCGGACGCGCTCGTATATTATGTTCGAGTTCCCGTGGCTGCATGTATTGCGTCTGTTGAACAGCCTCAACACATGAGGGGATTGCCTGTTTGTTAGCAATCCCCACGTGTCCAGGCTGTCTAACAGCGCAAATCATGCTGCTATCTATCTATTATCTATGTATCACAGGTAACATACAGCCATGTTCCCAGGCTTTGGGTATGGCCACACAACAACTTTTTACAAGTGTGTGATCCCAATGAGTTTTTAGTATTGAATAAACTAGTGAGTGACGTCCTAGATGTAGAGTCTCTGTGGGTGGAGATTAGGGGAGGGGGGAGAAATAATAAATTACTGATAGGGGTTTGTTATAAGTCTCCTAAAATAATGGAAGCAACAGAGAATAATCTCGTAAAGCAAATAGATGAAGGAGCGACTCAAGGAGAAGTCATTATTATGGGAGACTTCAACTACCCTGAAATACACTGGGGAACAGAAACCTGCAGTTCCAGTAAAGGTAATAGGTTTTTGACAACTATGAGAGACAATTACCTTTCACAACTAGTTCAGGACCCAACAAGAGGGGGGGCACTGCTAGACCTAATATTAACCAACAGGCCAGACCGCATATCAAATATAAGGGTTGGGGGTCACTTGGTTAATAGTGATCACAAAATAATAAGCTTTCATGTATCCTTTAATAAGATGTGTAGTCGAGGGGTTACAAGGACACTAAACTTCAGGAAGGCAAATTTCCAACGGATGAGAGATGATCTTAGTGCAATAAACTGGGACGATATCCTGAGACATAAAAATACACAAAGAAAATGGGAGACGTTTATTAGCATCCTGAATAGGACCTGTGCACAGTATATACCCTATGGGAATAAACATGCTAGAATTAGGAGGAAACCACTATGGCTAAATAGAGCTGTAAGGGGCGCAATAAGTGACAAAAAAGAAAGCGTTTAGGGAATTAAAGCAAGTAGGTAGTGATGAGGCATTAAATAAATACAGAAGATTGAATAAATTCTGTAAAAAGCAAATCAAGACATCAAAGATTGAGGCAGAGAGACTCATTGCCAGAGAAAGTAAAACTAATCCCAAAATATTCTTTAACTACATAAATAGCAAGAAACTAAAAAATGATAGTGTTGGTCCCCTTAAAAATAGTCTGGGTGAAATGGTGGATGAGGATGAGGAAAAAGCCAATATGCTAAATGACTTTTTTTCAACTGTATTTACACAAGAAAATCCCATGACAGATAACATGATCAGTGATAAAAAAAAATCTCCATTAAATGGTCACCTGCTTAACCCAGCAGGAAGTACGGCGGCGTCTAAAAATCACTAAAATTGACAAATCCCCGGGCCCGGATGGGATACACCCCCGAGTACTGCAGGAATTAAGTACAGTCATAGATAGACCATTATTTTTAATCTTTAAAGATTCCATAATAACGGGGTCTGTACCACAGGACTGGCGTATAGCAAATGTGGCGCCAATATTCAAAAAGGGGTCAAAAACTGAACCTGGAAATTATAGGCCAGTGAGCTTAACATCTACTGTGGGTAAAATCCTGGAGGGTTTTTTAAGGGATACTATATTGGAGTATCTGAGGCTGAATAACCTCATGACAGTATCAGCATGGGTTTACGAGGGACCATTCTTGTCAGATTAATCTGATAAGCTTTTATGAAGGGGTAATTTCCGTACTGGACCAAGGGAACGCAGTGGACGTGGTGTTCATGGACTACTCAAAAGCTTTTGATATGGTGCCACACAAAAGGTTGACACATAAAATGAGTACAATGGGGATAGGTGAAAATGTGTAAGTGGGTTAAGTACTGGCTCATGGATAGGAAGCAAAGTGTCAGGAGTCGAACCCAGTACCTCTTGTCCACTGGCCAGCAGCTCTACCATCTGAGCTATTCTGCTGGCTGCAAAGTTCCTTGCTGAACCCAGATACCATTGACTGTTGTTCCTGATTGGCTACACCTAGTGCTCTTTTGATTGGGCCTCTGATTGCCAATTACACACCCTATATAAACCTGGCCCTGTGGGTGTGTCATTGCGAGATTATTGAGCTCCAAGCCTTTAGTCAAGCGTTTCCTGCTGTTTCCATTGCTACAAACACTGCTCTCCTGTGAACCGACCTCGGCCTGCCTTCTGACTACGCTCTCCGCCTGATCCATTGCTACAAACACTGCTCTCCTGTGAACCGACCTCGGTCTGCCTTCTGACTACGCTCTCCGCCTGATCCATTGCTACAAACACTGCTCTCCTGTGTACCGACCTCCGGCTGCCACCTGACTACGTTATCTGCCTGCTCCTCTGTTACCGAACTGCCTTTCCTGTGTACCGACCTCCGGCTGCCACCTGACTACGTTATCCGCCTGATCCATTGCTACAAACACTGCTCTCTGTGAACCGACCTCCGGCTGCCACCTGACTACGCTACCTGCCTCTGCTTCCCCTAGTGTTTGCAGTAACATCGGCTCCAACCCAGACGGATCTTGACAGAATAATCTCGCGCCAAAATGGAGTCCGCTGTGAACACCCTGAGACGGCAAGTTACGGAGCTTCAAAGTTTTTGTACGGACTCTCAAGGAAAATATGCCAAGTTACAAACTGATTTCACGGCGATACAACAGGAAGTAATTGAGCTACAAAAACAACTTCTGGACGTGCGCAATTCAGGGTCCGAATCAAACGCGCGGCTGCCGCTGCCTGCAAAGTTCAGTGGGGATCGCAAGCAGTACCGAGGATTCCTCAATCAATGCCGCATATACTTCCAGATGCAACCTGCTCCTTTTACCAGTGAGAGGAAGAAAGTTTTTTTTCATGATAAATCTCCTGACGGATGAAGCTCTTGCTTGGGCTTCACCTTATGTAGAAAAGGACTATGACCTCCTTAATGACCTGGAAGCCTTCACCGCAGCTATGAATCAAGTTTTTGATGACCCAAACCGCTGTGCCACAGCAGAAACCAAATTACATAATTTGCGCCAAGGACGTCGCTCTGTTGCGGAATACACATCGGAGTTCCGTCGCTGGGTGGCCGACACCACCTGGAATCCAGCGGCCCAGAGAAGTCAATTTCGACGAGGGTTATCAGAACCAGTGAAAGACGAGCTTGCCAGGGTTGAGACCCCTGACCAGTTGGAGGACTTTATTCAACTATGTATCCGGATTGACCAGAGACTTACTGAAAGGAGAAAGGAGAGACTGCGAGCACTTGGGAATAGCCCTGGCTTCTCATTTTCAGCATCGGACCACCAAGAAAAGACGCAAGGCGTGTCTGAACCGATGCAGATCGATGTCATCCGAAGACCACTCTCTGCACAGGAGAAGGAGAGGCGACGTGCAGAACATCTCTGCCTCTATTGTGGGGACCCTGGACACTATGCCATCAACTGTCCTAACAAAAGGACTATAGCCTTTACCAACAACAGGTCTGCCAGCAATATGGACCTTTCTCAGCAGTCGGATTCCATCTTGCAGACTATCTCATCAGTAACGCCAGAAATAGACAAAATACATACTACATCATCTCATTTTGTAATCCCCATTCAGGTTGTAATGGGCACCCAAAAAATACAATGCTCTGCCCTGTTGGATTCGGGAGCAGGAGGGAATTTTATGGACTTAAAATTTACACGTGATAATAATATTTCCAGTAGGACCAAATCCACACCAATTGAAATGGAAACTGTGGATGGATCACCCTTGTCTTCTGACCTGTCACGCATGAGACAATCGAACTGGAGATTTGTATCGAACCGGATCATCATGAAGCTGTCAGTTTCCACCTTATCTCATCTCCGAAATTTCCGGTTATTCTAGGGATCCCCTGGTTTTCAGTCCATAACCCTTCTATCAACTGGGCATCAAGGACCATCACCTTTCCATCTGACTACTGTAAGAATAATTGTCATAAGGAACCCCCTGTTCTCCAACAAGTCCAAATCTCTGAGATTTCGCATGAGAAGGAAGAGAAACTACCACCTCAATATCAGCAGTTCTCTGATGTCTGCAGTAAGAAGAAAGCAGATCAATTACCTCCTCACCGTCCTTACGACTGTCCCATTGAATTGCTGCCAGGAGCAACCATTCCATTTGGACGGATTTACAATCTTTCCGAACCTGAATTGAAGGTATTAAGAAAGTTCCTGGATGAAAATTTAGAGAAAGGCTTTATTCGACCTTCCACATCTCCAGCTGGGGCACCCCTGTTCTTTGTTGAAAAGAAAGACTCCACTCTGCGGCCATGTATTGACTACAGAGAGATGAATAATATCACTGTCAAGAATCGCTACCCGCTACCCTTGATTCCTGAACTATTTGAGAGACTCCGTTCTGCGAAAATCTTTACGAAGCTGGATCTTAGAGGGGCTTACAACCTCATACGGATTCGCCCAGGAGATGAGTGGAAGACCGCCTTCAGAACGAGATATGGACATTTTGAATCTCTGGTTATGACCTTTGGTCTTAGCAATGCCCCAGCCACCTTTCAACATTTTATTAATGATGTATTTCGAGATTTCTTGGACCAATTCGTTGTGGCTTATCTCGATGACATTCTTATATTTTCAGACACCTTGGAAGAGCATCGCAGGCACGTCCAGTTAGTCTTGGAACGACTACAGGAGAACCATCTTTACATTAAACTTAAAAAATGTGAGTTTGAACAAACCAGTATCCAATTTCTGGGATATATCATCTCCCCAGAAGGTCTGAGCATGGATCCCGGCAAAATCAATGCTGTAGTGGACTGGCCTGTTCCAAGAAATTTAAAAGACGTCCAGCGTTTCATAGGATTTGCAAATTTTTACCGAAAATTTATAAAGAACTTTTCACGGATCATACTACCAATTACTACACTAACAAAAAAGACCAAAGCATTTTTCTGGTCTCCGGAGGCACAGGAGGCTTTTGACAAATTGAAAACTCTTTTTACGTCTGCTCCATTGTTAGTACACCCAAATCCTGAATTGCCATTTACTGTCGAAGTGGACGCCTCGGACTCTGCAGTGGGAGCCATTCTGTCTCAGCGAGTTGGGGACAAAATGCAACTTCACCCATGTGCGTTTCTTTCCACACACCATGTCATCTGCAGAAAAGAACTACGACATCGGTAATAAAGAACTGTTAGCCATTAAAGTTGCCTTCTCCGAATGGAGACATCTTTTGGAAGGTGCCAATCACCCTGTGACTGTCCTCACGGACCACAAGAATCTTGAATTCCTCCGTACAGCAAAAAGATTGTCTGCAAGACAAGCACGATGGGCCTTATTTTTCTCAAGATTCAATTTTATAATTTCTTACCGGCCTGGTTCAAGAAATGGCAAGGCTGACGCCCTGTCCAGGATGTGTTCGGAACCTCAGGAGAGGTCTAGTAATGACGATACAATTCTAGGCCCTAAAAATTTTTTGGGAATATTGCACTCTAGAGGACTATGTAATAGAATTAAAGATGGATATCAAGAGGACTCTTTCCTTAACCATCCTTCGGAAGACGTCGATCTTTCATTCAAAGAGGGGTTTTGGATGCAGAAACACAAAATATATGTACCTGAATCTTCTCGCCTTGAAGTCCTCAAAAGTGTCCATGATTCTAAACTGGCAGGACATCCTGGAGTTGCAAAAACACAAGACTTACTACTTCGTTTCTTTTGGTGGCCTAGTTGTAGGAAGGACGTGAGGAAATATGTTTCAACCTGTTTAACATGCGCACGAAACAAGACCCCACGATCGTCTCCTCTAGGACTCTTGCAACCACTTCCAGTTCCATCCAGGCCTTGGGGATCTATTTCCATGGATTTTATTGTGGAACTACCCCCTTCCAAACAGATGACCGTCATCCTTGTCATAGTGGACCGACTCACAAAAATGGCCCACTTTATTCCAACTGAAGGAATTCCTACTGCTGAAAAAACTGCAGAACTGATAATCAAAGAGGTATTCAGGTTACATGGAATTCCTGACAGCGTGGTGTCTGACAGAGGCGTTCAGTTTACGTCAAAATTTTGGAAGAGTTTCTGTACAGCCTTGGGAGTCACGGTGAATCTTTCTACCGCTTTCCATCCTCAGTCCAATGGCCAGACGGAGAGAACGAACCAGACTTTGGAGCAATACCTCCGTTGCTTCATTTCCTATCTTCAGGATGACTGGGTGGACTATTTACCAACAGCAGAGTTTTCCTACAACAACTCCATACATAGCGCTACATCTCAAACCCCATTTTTTGCTAATTATGGAGTACATCCAGTATTTATCCCTAATCTGCCAGTGAACACTCCCATTCCTGCTGTAAATGACAGGCTTGCAAAATTACAGGAAGCCCAGAAGGAATTATCAGAGATATTACTCAAGACCCAGGAAGTATATAAGGAAGCAGCAGATAAACATCGGAGAGTGCCCCCTGCTCTTCAGGTTGGAGACAAAGTTTGGCTGTCCACTAAAAACCTTAAGACACATGTGCCATCCTCCAAATTGGGTCAGAAATTCATTGGACCTTTTCAAATTTCTGCAAAAATTAACCAGGTTGCTTTTCGTTTGGAACTTCCCAACAATCTAAAGATTCATCCAGTGTTTCACATATCCTTGCTCAAACCCTTCTGTGAAAACCCGTTTCCAGGAAGAATTCAGCCACCTCCTCCACCAGAAAGGATCCGTGGTGAAGAAGAATACATTGTGGATAAGATTCTGGACTCCCGAAAATTCAGAGGTAAACTGCAGTATCTGGTGCAGTGGAAGGGTTACGGACCAGAGGAAAATTCATGGGAACCAAGGGACAACGTCCATGCTCCTAGACTAACAAGAGCCTTTCATCAGAGGTACCCGGATAAGCCAGCTCCTGAGATGTCCAGAGGCCATCCTGGAAGGAGGGGAGTACTGTCAGGAGTCGAACCCAGTACCTCTTGTCCACTGGCCAGCAGCTCTACCATCTGAGCTATTCTGCTGGCTGCAAAGTTCCTTGCTGAACCCAGATACCATTGACTGTTCTTCCTGATTGGCTACACCTAGTGCTCTTTTGATTGGGCCTCTGATTGCCAATTACACACCCTATATAAACCTGGCCCTGTGGGTGTGTCATTGCGAGATTATTGAGCTCCAAGCCTTTAGTCAAGCGTTTCCTGCTGATCCATTGCTACAAACATGCTCTCCTGTGAACCGACCTCGGCCTGCCTTCTGACTACGCTCTCCGCCTGATCCATTGCTACAAACACTGCTCTCCTGTGAACCGACCTCGGCCTGCCTTCTGACTACGCTCTCCGCCTGATCCATTGCTACAAACACTGCTCTCCTGTGTACCGACCTCCGGCTGCCACCTGACTACGTTATCTGCCTGCTCCTCTGTTACCGAACTGCCTTTCCTGTGTACCGACCTCCGGCTGCCACCTGACTACGTTATCCGCCTGATCCATTGCTACAAACACTGCTCTCCTGTGAACCGACCTCCGGCTGCCACCTGACTACGCTACCTGCCTCTGCTTCCCCTAGTGTTTGCAGTAACATCGGCTCCAACCCAGACGGGATCTTGACACAAAGGGTGGTTATTAATGGAGCACACTCGGACTGGGTCACGGTTAGCAGTGGGGTTCCACAGGGGTCAGTATTGGGGCCGCTTCTCTTTAACATATTTATTAATGACCTTGTAGGGGGCATACAGAGTAGTATTTCAATATTTGCAGATGACACTAAACTCTGCAGGGTAATAAATACAGAGGAGGACAATTTTATATTACAGGAGGATTTATGTAAACTAGAAGCTTGGGCTGATAAATGGCAAATGAGCTTTAATGGGGATAAATGTAAGGTCATGCACTTGGGTAGAACAAACAAGATGTATAATTATGTGCTTAATTGTAAAAACTGGGCAAAACTGTCACTGAAAAAGACCTGGGTGTATGGGTGGAAGACAAACTCACATTTAGTGGCCAATGTCAGGCAGCTGCTGCTAAGGCAAATAAAATAATGGGATGCATTAAAAGAGGCATAGATGCTCATGAGGAGAACATAATTTTACCTCTATACAAGTCACTGGTGCGACCACACTTAGAATACTGTGTACAGCTCTGGTCTCCGGTGTATAAGAAAGACATAGCTGAACTGGAGCGGGTGCAGAGAAGAGCGACCAAGGTTATTAGAGAACTGGGGGTCTGCAATACCAGGACAGGTTATTACACTTGGGGGGTTATTTAGTTTGGAAAAACGAAGGCTTAGGGGTGATCGTATTACAAGGTATAAATATATGAGGGGACAGTAACAAAGACCTTTCTAGAAATACATGCAGCCGCGCACTCCTCTCCCGAGTGCCGGCGCCAGAGCTGGGATTTCACATGCGAGCGACGGACGTTTTCGTCGCATGTGTGATCCCGGCCTTAGACCTGTGACGGGGACAAGGGGGCATCCTCTACGTCTGGAGGAAAGAAGGTTTAGCCATAATCACAGATGCAGATTCTTTACTGTAAGAGCAGTGAGACTATGGAACTCTCTGCCGTCTAATGTTGTAATTATTGATTCCCTACTAAAATTTAAGAAGGGACTGGATGCCTTTCTTGAAAAGTATAATATTACAGGCTATATTCACTAGTTTCCTAGATATTGCGTTGATCCAGGGAGCTAGTCTGATTGTGGTATGTGGAGTTGGGAAGGAATTTTTTTCCCCAATGTTAAGCTTACTGTTTGCCACTTGGGTTTTTTTTGCCTTCCTCTGGATCAACATGTTAGGGCAGGTTAGGATAGGATATGGGTTGAACTAGATGGACTTAAAGTCTTCCTTCAACCTTAATAATAACTATGTTACAAACAGAATCCACCTGAAGAACGGTCAGGTCACTTCTTTTAACCCGCACACCATTCCATCAAGTCGGCATTTCAAAGCGTCACTACATCCCTTCTGAGCCCTGACGTGTGCCCAAACAGTGGTTCCCCCCCACATGTGGGGTACCAGCGTACTCGGGACAAACTGGACAACAACTTTTGGGGTCCAATTTCTCCTGTAACCATTGTGAAAATAAAAAATAGGGGGCTAAAAGATCATTTTTTGAGAAAAAAAATGATTTTTTTATTTTCACGGCTCTGCGTTATAAACTTCTGTGAAGCACCTGGGGGTTCAAAGTGCTCACTGTGCATGTAGATAAGTTCCTTAGGGGGTTTAGTTTCCAAAATGGGGTCATTTGTGGGGGAGCTCCAAAGTTTAGGCATACAGGGGCTCTCCAAACACGACATGGTGTCCGCTAACGATTGGAGCTAATTTTCCATTAAAAAAGTCAAATGGCGCTCCTTCCCTTCTGAGCCCTGCCGTGCGCCCAAACAGTGGTCCCCCCCACATATGGGGGACCAGCGTACTCAGGAAAAACTGGACAACATTTGGGGTCCAATTTATCCTGTTACCCTTGGGAAAATAAAAAATAGCGGGCTAAAAAATTATTTTTGAAAAAAAAAATGATTTTGCTATTTTCACTGCTCTGCGTTTATAAACTTCTGTGAAGCACTTGGGGGTTCAAAGTGCTCACTACACATCTAGATAAGCTCCTTGGGGGGTCTAGTTTCCAAAATGGGGTCACCTGTGGGGGGGTTTCTACTGTTTAGGCACATCAGGGGCTCTGCAAACGCAACATGACGCCCGCAGAACATTCCATCAAGTCTGCATTCCAAAATGGCTCTCCTTCCCTTCTGAGCTCTCCCATGCGCCAAAACAGTGGTTCCCCTCACATATGGGGTACTGGTGTACTCAGGACAAATTGCACAACAACTTTTGTGGTCAAATTTCTCCTGTTAACCTTGTGAAAATAAAAAATAGTGGGCTAAAAAATAATTTTTGAGGAAAAAAATGATTTTTTTATTTTCACTGCTCTGCATTATAAACTTCTGTGAAACACTTGGGGGTTCAGAGTGCTCACAACACATCTAGATAAGTTCCATAACGGGTCTAGTTTCCAAAATGGTGTCACATGTGGGGGGTTTTCACTGTTTAGGCACTCAGGGGCTCTCCAAACGCGTCATGGTGTCTGCCAACGATTGGAGCTAATTTTCCATTCAAAAAGTCAAATGGCGCTCCTTCCCTTGTGGGCCCTACCGTGCACCCAAACAGTGGTTTATGACCACATATGAGGTATCTGTGTACTCAGGAGAAATTGCCCAACAAATTTTAGAATCCAATTTATACTGTTGCCCATGTGAAAATGAAAAAACTGAGGCTAAAAGAATTTTTTTGTGAAAAGAAAGTACTTTCTTTTTTTTACAGATCAATTTGTGAAGCACCTGGGGGTTCAAAGTGCTCACTATGCATCTAGATAAGTTCCTTGGGGGTCTAGTTTCCAAAATGGGGTCACTTGTGGGGGAGCTCCAATGCTTAGGCACACAGGGACTCTCCAAATGCGACATGGCAACCGCTAAATATTCCAGCATATTTTACATTCATAAAGTCAAATGGTGCTCCTTCCCTTCTGGGCCCTACCGTGCACCCAAACAGTGGTTTATGACCACATATGAGGTATCTGTGTACTCAGGAGAAATTGCCCGACAAATTTTAGGATCCATTTTATCCTGTTGCCTATGTGAAAATGAAAAAACTGAGGCTAAAAGAAATTTTTTGTGAAAAGAAAGTACTTTCTTTTTTTTTTACGGATCAATTTGTGAAGCACCTGGGGGTTCAAAGTGCTCACTATGCATCTAGATAAGTTCCTTGGGGGGTCTAGTTTCCAAAATGGGGTCAATTGTGGGGGAGCTCCAATGTTTTGGCACACAGGGACTCTCCAAATGCAACATGGCAACCGCTAAATATTCCAGCATATTTTCCATTCAAAAAGTCAAATTGCGCTCCTTCTGAGCCCTGCTGTGCGCCCAAACAGTGGTTAATGACCACATATGAGGTATCTCTGTACTCAGGAGAAATTGCCCAACAAATTTTAGGATCCATTTTATCCTGTTGCCCATGTGTAAATGAAAAAATTGATGCTAAAAGAAAATTTTTGTTGGAAAAATTAAAATGTCCATTTTTTCCTTCCACGTTGCTTTAGTTCCTGTGAAGCACCTGAAGGGTTAATAATCTTCTTGAATGTAGTTTTGAGTAGCTTGAGGGGTGCAGTTTTTATAATGGTGTCACTTTTTGGTATTTTCTGCCATATAGACCCCTCAAAGTGACTTCAAATGTGAGGTGCTCCCTAAAAAAAAATGGTTTCGTAAATTTTGCTGTAAAAATGAGATATCGCTGGTCAACTTTTAACCCTTATAACTTCCTAACAAAAAAAAATTTTGTTTCCAAAATTGTGCTGATGTAAAGTAGACATGTGGGAAATGTTATTTATTAACTATTTTGTGTCACATAACTCTCTGGTTTAACAGAATAAAAATTCAAAATTTGAAAATTGCGAAATTTTCAAAATTTTCGCCAAATTTCCATTTTTTTCACAAATAAACGCAAAAATTATCGACCTAAATTTACCACTAATATGAAGCCCAATATGTCACGAAAAAACAGTCTCAGAATCGCTAGGATTTGTTGAAGCGTTCCTGAGTTATTACCTCATAAAGGGACACTGGTCAGAATTGCAAAAAATGGCAAGGTCTTTAAGGTCAAAATACGTTGGGTCATGAAGGGGTTAATAGCTTTCATGGCAGCTTGGGGCCAAGCAGCTCTACAACCTTATCATACAATAATTTTTTAATGGGACAACCCCTTTAAGGGAATCTTTAAGCTAATTCTACCCCCTCTGCCTAATTGATTACATTTGTCAAAATGAATCCTTAACCGTATTAAACAAAATGCTGATCTGCTGCAGAGGAATCCACTTTAGAAGTGGTATGCAAATGAGTTTGCAAGTGCTCTGGGTGGGATACAGCACTTCCACTGACATAAAAAAGCAGCAAAAATGCAACTTGTGAACATAACCTAACTCTGCCCATATTATATTCCGGTTACATGGATTATGTGTATTTATATTCTGACAAATCTGGAACTTCAGTTCATTGTTTAGGTTTGACATTTGTGTTCTATACTGTAAATTTGTCCTTGTATATGTTTCGATAACATCGTTGTGGTACAGAGGGGGCCCATACGTAATTCTCGCACAGGGGCCCTTTGCAGTCTGTGTCCGCCCCTGGCGCATCTAATAATAGATGTGCCTTTTCTGGGGAGGCTGGGGCCAGATGTTAGTAGCCAGGGGAAGCCCAAAAACAATGGGCCTCTAAAGGCTATTAACCCCTTAACCCCCAGGGGTGGTTTGCACGTTAATGACCGGGCCAATTTTTACAATTCTGACCACTGTCTCTTTTGGAGGTTATAACTCTGGAACGCTTCAACGGATCTTCACGATTCTGAGACTGTTTTCTCGTGACATACTGTACTCCATGATAGTGGTAAAATTTCTTCGATATAACTTGCATTTATTTATGAAAAAAATGGAAATATGGCGAAAATTTAGCAATTTTCAAACTTAGAATTTTTATTCCCTTAAACAGAGAAATATATCACACAAAATAGTTACTAAATAACATTTCCCACATGTCTACTTTACATCAGCACAATTTTGGAACCAAAATTTTTTTTTGTTAGGAAGTTATAAGGGTTAAAAGTTGACCAGCGATTTCTCATTTTTACAACAAAATGTGCAAAACCATTTTTTTTAGGGACCACCTCATGTTTGAAGTCACTTTGAGGGGTCTATATGGCAGAAAATACCCAAAAGTGACACCATTCTAAAAACTGCACCCCTCAAAGTACTCAAAGCACATTCAAGAAGTTTATTAAACCTTCAGGTGCTTCACAGGAGCTGAAGCCACTTGGAAGGAAAAAATTAACATTTAACTTTTTAGTCACAAAAATGATCTTTTACAAACAATTTTTTTATTTTAACAAGGGTAAAAGAAAATGGACAGATAAAGTTGTTGTGCAATTTCTCCTGAGTACGCCGATACCCCATATGTGGGGGAAAACCACTGTCTGGGCGCACGGTAGGGCTCGGAAGGGAAGGAGCGCCGTTTGATTTTTTTCAAAGCAAAATTGGCTGGAATTGAGATTGGATGCCATGTTGCATTTGGAGAGCCCCTAATGTGCCTAAACAGTGGAAACCTCCATCAAGTGACACCATTTGGGAAACTAGACTCTCTAAGGAACTTTTCTAGATCTGTTGTGAGCACTTTGAACCCCCAAGTGTTTCACTAAAGTTTATAATGCCTGAGTGTGAAAGAAAAAAATTCCACAAAAATGATTTTTTAGTCCCCAATTTTTGATTTTTCCAAGGAAGTTGGACCCCAAAAGTTGTTGTCCAATTTGTCCTGAGTATGCTGATACCCCATTTGTGGTGGGGGAAAACTATGTAGGCGTACGGCAGGGCTTGGAAAGGAAGTAATGACGTTTTGGAATGCAGACTTTGATGGGTGTCATGTTCAGTTTGCAGAGCCCCTGATGTGCATGAACAGTGGAAACCCCCCACAAGTGACACCATTTGGAAACTAGACCCCCTAAGTAACTTATCTAGATCTGTGGTGAGCACTTTGAACCCCCAAGTGCTTCATACAAGTGTATAATGCCTGGGCATGAAAATAAAAAATCCTATGTTTTTTCCCACAAAAATGATCTTTTAGTCACTAATTTTTTATTTTCACAAGGGTAACAGCAGAAATTGAACCACAAATGTTGTTGTCCAATTTGCCCTGAGTATGCTGATACCCCATATGTGGGGGGACCACTGTTTGGGCGCACAGCAGAGCTCGGAAGGGAAGGAGCGCCATTTGACTTTTTCAAACCAAAATTGTCCGGAATCGAGATTAGACGCCATGTTGCGTTTGGATAGCCCTGATGTGCCTAATCAGTGGAAATCCCCCACAAGTGACTCCATTTTAGAAACTAGACCCCTTAAGGAACTTATCTAGATCTGTTGTGAGCACTTTGAACCCCCAAGTGTTTCACTAAAGTTTATAATGCCTGGGTGTGAAAAAAAAAATTCCACAAAAAATGATTTTTTAGTCCCCAATTTTGGATTTTTCCCAAGGAAATCTGACCCCAAAAGTTGTTGTCCAATTTGTCCTGAGTATGCTGATACCCCATATGTGGGGGTAAACTACTGTTTGGGCGCATGGCAGAGCTCAGAATGGAAGGAGCACCGTTTGACTTTTTCAACGTAGAATTGGCTGGAATTGAGATTGGACGCCGTGTTGCATTTGGAGAGCCCCTGATGTGCCTAAACAGTGGAAACCTCCATCAAGTGACACCATTTGGGAAACTAGACTCTCTAAGGAACTTTTCTAGATCTGTTGTGAGCACTTTGAACCCCCAAGTGTTTCACTAAAGTTTATAATGCCTGAGTGTGAAAGAAAAAAATTCCACAAAAATGATTTTTTAGTCCCCAATTTTTGATTTTTCCCAAGGAAGTTGGACCCCAAAAGTTGTTGTCCAATTTGTCCTGAGTATGCTGATACCCCATTTGTGGTGGGGGAAAACTATGTAGGCGTACGGCAGGGCTTGGAAAGGAAGTAATGACGTTTTGGAATGCAGACTTTGATGGGTGTCATGTTCAGTTTGCAGAGCCCCTGATGTGCATGAACAGTGGAAACCCCCCAAGTGACACCATTTGGAAACTAGACCCCTAAGTAACTTATCTAGATCTGTGGTGAGCACTTTGAACCCCCAAGTGCTTCATACAAGTGTATAATGCCTGGGCATGAAAATAAAAAATCCTATGTTTTTTCCCACAAAAATGATCTTTTAGTCACTAATTTTTTATTTTCACAAGGGTAACAGCAGAAATTGAACCACAAATGTTGTTGTCCAATTTGCCCTGAGTATGCTGATACCCCATATGTGGGGGGACCACTGTTTGGGCGCACAGCAGAGCTCGGAAGGGAAGGAGCGCCATTTGACTTTTTCAAACCAAAATTGTCCGGAATCGAGATTAGACGCCATGTTGCGTTTGGATAGCCCCTGATGTGCCTAATCAGTGGAAATCCCCCACAAGTGACTCCATTTTAGAAACTAGACCCCTTAAGGAACTTATCTAGATCTGTTGTGAGCACTTTGAACCCCCAAGTGTTTCACTAAAGTTTATAATGCCTGGGTGTGAAAAAAAAAATTCCACAAAAAATGATTTTTTAGTCCCCAATTTTGGATTTTTCCCAAGGAAATCTGACCCCAAAAGTTGTTGTCCAATTTGTCCTGAGTATGCTGATACCCCATATGTGGGGGTAAACTACTGTTTGGGCGCATGGCAGAGCTCAGAATGGAAGGAGCACCGTTTGACTTTTTCAACGTAGAATTGGCTGGAATTGAGATCAGATGCCATGTCACGTTTGGAGAGCCCCTGATGTGCCTAAACAGTGAAAACCCCCCAATTCTAATTCCAACCCTAAACCCAACACACCCCTAACCCTAGTCCCAACCATAACCCTAACCACAAACCTAACTCTAATACACCCCGGCCCTAACCCTAATCCCAACCCTAACCCTAATCCTCACTTTAGCCCCAACCCTAGCCCTAGTGGGAAAATGGAAATAAATACACTTTTTAAATTTTATTGTTTTTCCCTAACTAAGGGGGTGGTAAAGGGGTGTTTGATTTACTATTTATAGCGGGTTTTTATGTTTGGCAGCTGTCACACGCTAAAAGACGCTTTTTATTGCAAAAAATAGTTTTTGCAGCACCACATTTTGAGAGCTATAACTTTTCCATATTTTGGCCCACAGAGTCATGTGAGGTCTTATTTTTTGCGGTACGAGTTGACGTTTTTATTGGTACCATTTTTGGGCACATGACAGTTTTTGATTGCTTTTATTACGATTTTTGGGAGGCAGAATGAACAAAAACCAGCAATTCATGAATTTCTTTTGGAGGGGCGTTTATACTGTTCCGCGTGTGGTAAAATTGATAAAGCAGTTTTATACTTCGGATTAATATGATTACAGAGATACTTCACTTGTATCATTTTTTTTATGTTTTGTCGCTTTTATACAAAAAAAACAATTATATATAAAAAATAATTATTTTGGCATCTCTTTATTCTGCAAGCTATAACTTTTTTATTTTTTCGCTGATGATGCTGTATGGCGGCTCGTTTTTTGCGGGACAAGATGACGTTTTCAGCGATACCATGTTTACTTATATCCGTCTTTTTGATTGCGTGTTATTCCACTTTTTGTTCGGCGGTATGATGATAAATCATTATTTTTTTGCCTTGTGTTTTTTTTTTTCTAAGGTATTCACTGAAGGGGTTAACTAGTGGGACAGTTTTATAGGGACACGGTGAAACTAAATATGTGTACTTTATTGATTTTTCTTTTTTTTATTCACATAGAAATGAATTTATTGGGCAATTTTTTTTTTTTTATTTGGGAATCTTTTTTTACACATGTTAATTTTTTTTTTTTTTTCCTTTTTTACTTTGTCCCAGGGTGGGACATCACTATAAAGCGTCAGAACGCTGTTCTGACAGTTTCACAGCACTCTGTCAGACCAGCGATCTGACAGGCACTGCTGGAGGCTTTCTCAGCCCCTGCTCTCAGCAGGCGCTGAGCAAGCCGCCTCCCAGCAGGACCCAGAAGGACCCCGTTGCCATCTTGGATCCGGGGTCCTGCAGGGAGGAAGCCCTCGGAACAGCGCGATCACATCGCGCTGCTCTGAGGGTCTCAGGGAAGCACGCAGGGAGCCCCCTCCCTGCGCGATGCTTCCCTATACCTCCAGAACACCTTGATCATGTTTGATCACAGTGTGCCAAGGGTTAATATGACGTACTATCCCTTCCTTGGGAATTAAGTCCCAGGGCACATGGACGGGATAGTACATCCAATGGCAGAAAGGGGTTAATATCTGTCCTCACTCACTGGCTTTCCTGTCTGGCGGAGAAAATACAGCGGGAGCCCAAGCATTTTTTTTTTACAGCGAATTTACACATTAAATTAACACGTACACGTCCGAAATTTTGCACAAATACACTCATATAATTATTAATCAAAACCATATTTCAAACTAAATGAAATGGTTTACTGTATGTAAACCATGAGTCATTTCATGTCGGGTTCAGTAGTGATTTTACAGAAGCCGGAAATTGAATTAGCGGCTATTCTGCTATGTAGAAGTGTATAAACTATAAATATATATATATGGATATATACTGTGTATATATCCATATATATATATATATATATATGTCACAATGACATGTGTATATATTTATATGTATTCTATGTGTATATACACCGCTCAAAAAAATAAAGGGGACACTCAAATAACATATCCTAGATCTGAATGACTGAAATATTCTCATTGAATACATTGTTCTGTACAAAGTTGAATGTGCTTGTCAACATAATCACACAAAAATCATCAATGGAAATCAAATTTTTGAAGCAATGGAGGCCTGGATTTGGAGAGACCCCCAAAATGAAAGTGGAAACAAGTCGAAATGAAAATCAAAGTAAGACAAAATTAAAGTGGAAACAAGTCAAAATGATGCTCAGTATTGTGTGTGGCCTCCATGTGCCTGTATGACCTCCCTACAATGCCTGGGCATGCTCCTGATGAGGTTGCGGATGTTCTCCTGAGGGATCTCCTCCCAGACATGGACTAAAGCATCCGTCAACTCCTGGACAGTCTGTGGTGCAACGTGACGTTGGTGGATGGAGCGAGACATGCTGTCCCAGATGTGCTCAATCGGATTCAGGTCTGGGGAGCGGACAGGCCAGTCCATAGCTTCAATGCCTTCATCTTGCAGGAACTGCTGACACACTCCAGCCACATGAGATCTGGCATTGTCCTGCATTAGGAGGAACCCAGGGTAAACTGCACCAGCATATGGTCTCACAAAGGGTCTGAGGATCTCATCTAGTTACCTAATGGCAGTCAGGCTACCTCTGGCGAGCACATGGAGGGCTGTGTGGCCCTCCAAAGAAATGCCACCCCACACCATACTGACCCACTGCCAAACTGGTCATGCTGAAGGATGTTGCAGGCAGCAGATCCCTGTCCACCGTGTCTCCAGACTCTGTCACGTGTGTCTAAGTTTCTAACATGACGAGCAAGTTGTGCCAAGTTTATTATATCATATGTGAGGAAATAGGGCACAATTCAACATTTTTGCTTATTTTTACATTCATACCCCTTCCAACACTATTCATAAATCCCTCCCGTCATCTGAACTTATGGATCAGTGTGAACTTGTGCTACTTGTGTAGTAACGCTTGTCATCTCTGCTCCGTCCTGTCTTCCAGCACAGGGTTAATGACGCACCGACTCCATACCTGTCTTCATGGTTTGGTCTTAGAAGTCAGATCCTGATTCCCAAGAAAATCCCACCAACACAAGGTTGTGAAAGAAACTCACAAAACACTTTTATTGGATGTTAATTAGATTGAATTTTATTACAAATCACATTATTATTTAATTCAGTGTCTGAAATTTAGAATTAGCCAATTACTATGGTACAGACACTGAAAATGGCACAACCTCCGACTCACGAAGAATCATCCTACAGCACTCAGGAGAGGAAAAACCCCATGGTGGAAACCTCTAGGGAACCATGGCTGGAGGACTGCCCTTCCCTTGGGCTTAGAAGGTTAATGCCAACACGGAACAGAAAATTGTTCCAGAATTCATACATTGTATCATATTTACAGTGAGACATAATATACATCCACCATAGATATGATAGCAGTGACATCACATAGTCACACTGGTTACACATTACATCACCAGAAAACAGGCAGTAATGGAGAAGGTCAAACCGGTGACCTGTGCGAGCGCCGTATGGAGAAGCCTAATGCGACCTCTCCAGGCCGTACAAAAATGGTGAAAGCGGCCAGTACTGGACGTGAGGGAGATCTGGCTGCAACATCTGGCACCCCATTGATCGCTAGGGTTACTTTAATATGGCTGGCTAGGCCATAGGGCTGATCTGGCTGGCTAGGCTGTATGGCTGATCTGGCTGGCTAGGCGGTATGGCTGATCTGGCTGGCTAGGCGGTATGGCTGATCTGGCTGGCTAGGCGGTGTCTCCTTCCTCCCTCCCATTGCGGAGTGATGAAGCTCCAGGTCTCCAGACACATCAAGTACGGCTCTTCATACGGCTGAATGACCTCTGGTTCTGGAATCTTCTTCTATGTCGTAGATGTATGTGTTTATGACATCAGCACAGTTGCCGTAGTTACCACAGTTGTTTATTACTGATGCTTCATTGGCTAGAAAGTCTCTTTCAGTGTTCCAAAGTATTAACCCTTGAAGAACTGGCATTGTGCCAAACTCTAGAAGCCTGTAAAATAAGCTTGTTTCTAGGTAGGACCAGTATAATTATTTTCATTTTAAAGAAGCCCTAAACAAGTCTAATTAGTGAGCGCATCTACAGATTTTTTTTTAATAAAGTATCTTTATTGAAATTTTCCAACAAATTTTTATAACAAACATAATCAAAATGGTGTAGATTAAAAAAAACACAAAGAAGAGAGGAATAGGAAGAGAAAAGAAAGCGGACATTCTTCACCTTAATGATAGCACATGGAAAGACAACAACATCTCTCTGGAAGTCCTGACAATGTACAGTAGTCCTTTCTATTGCTCAAGAGATAGGACGCATGTTTCTCTCAAGGGATCCTCCTTATTAAATCAAGCCCAGTCTGTCTCACCAGATGCTAGCCGTAACTCCTCAATCCAGGGTGCCCAAACTTGTTCAAATTTATTAATGGCACCTCTTTTCTTATATACTCCTTTATCAATATTTAGAAACCAGTATATTTTGTTAATATATTCCTTTTTTCTGGGGCTCTTAGTATCCAACCAATGTTGCCCTATTAATTTTCTCGCTAAGTACAGCACACGCTATAGCTACTTTACCCGGCTCAGTTGTCTGGATATCTTCCATGTATCCCAGTACACAGACTAAAGCCGTGGTTTCCAAAGCCACCTGGAAGACTCGCCTAATGTAATCACCCATATTACTTTCCTCCAATATCTCTCGTAATTCAGGACATGACCACATCATATGAAGCAGGGATGCAGCGTCAAAACCACATCTGGGGCAACACGCCTCAGCTCTAGCACCAATCTTTATCAGAAACACAAGTATCCTATAAACATTATGCACCAGGTAAAGTTGGGAAAGTCTATGCTGTTCCCTAAGAGACAAGTGGGGGATCCTTTCCAATATTTCTATCCTTTGTCCTTCTTCTATTAGACCAATCTCAGCCTCCCATCTCTCCTTACTGTGTACTAGATCTTTACTTATCACTAAGGTTAATAAATATCTATACAGCAGAGATATTACCCCAGATGAGTTATTTAATTTACAAATTTCATTTACCAATAGCCCAAAACACCGTGTCTGCAAATTGAGATACTGATTTGGCTTTTATCCTAAGTCATATTGCAAGACTCGTTAAAGGGTTGATTGTGACTTGTAGGATCGCTGCTTCCAACAGGAGGCGCTATAGAGTTCAAGTCCTCTTTTTCTCTGAAGAGGCAATTTGCATATTCATTTACTAATTAACTATATAACAGTATTTTGTTCATAAACATTGAAGCTACTATCCGTGAAATCAGCATTAAACTCATGGCGTAACTGGAGATATTTGTAGAAGTCCTTTGAGCTAAGATTAAACTCCTCTTGCAATTGTAATACTTAATCACATTATCCAAGACCAACAGGAATAAATACCCTTCTCACCTCCTTCACCCTCCATTTCTCAAAGACATAGACTCCCAAATATTTAGATGTTGATACCTGTTGTAGTCCTGAGCCACTCAAAGTATTAACCCCTTAGTGACAGAGCCATTTTGCAGCTTAATGACAGGGCCAATTTTTACAATTCTGACCACTGTCACTTTATGAGGTTATAACTCTGGAACGCTTTAACGAATCCCGCTGATTCTGAGATTGTTTTTTCGTGACATATTGTACTTCACGTTAGTGGTAAAATTTCTTTGATATGACTTGTGTTTATTTATGAAAAAAACGGAAATATGGCGAAAATTTTGAAAATTTAACAATTTTCAAACTTTAAATTTTTATGCCCTTAAATCAGAGAGATATGTCACACAAATTTCTTAATAAATAACATTGCCCACATGTCTACTTTACATCAGCACAATTTTGGGACCAAAATTTTTTTTTTTACAAAGTTATAAGGGTTAAAAGTTGACCAGCGATTTCTCATTTTTACAACACCATTTTTTTTTAGGGACCACATCACATTTGAAGTCACTTTGATGGGTCTATATGATAGAGAATACCCAAAAGTGACACCATTCTAAAAACTGCACCCCTCAAGGTGCTCAAAACCACATTCAAAAAGTTTATTAACCCTTTACGTGCTTCACAGGAACTGAAGCAATGTGGAAGGAAAAAATTAACATTTAACTTTTTTTCAAAAACTTTACTTCGGAACCTATTTTTTTTATTTTCACAAGTGTTAAAAGAAAAAATGAACCACAAAATTTGTTGTGCAATTTCTCCTGAATAAGCCGATACCCCATATGTGGGGGTAAACCACTTTTTGGGCGCACGGCAGAGGTCGCAAGGGAAGGAGCGACATTTGACTTTTTCAACGCAGAATTGGCTGGACGCCATGTCGCGTTTGTAGAGGCCCTGATGTGTCTAAACAGTGGAAACCCATCACAAGTGACCCCATTTTGGAAACTAGACCCCCTAAGGAACTTATCTAGATGTGTGGTGAGCACTTTGAACCTCCAAGTGCTTCACAGAAGTTAATAACATAGAACAGTGAAAATAAAAAATCATATTTTTTCCACAAAAACAATCTTTTCACCCCAATTTTTATTTTTCCAAGGGTAACAAGACCCCAAAAGTTTTTGTGCAATTTGTCCTGAGCATGCTGATACCCCATATGTGGGGGTAAACCACTGTTTGGGTGCATGGCAGAGCTTGGAAGGGAAGGAGCGCCGTTTGACTTTTTCAGCACAGAATTGGCTGGACGTCATGTCGTGTTTGTAGAGGCCCTGATGTGTCTAAACAGTGGAAACCCATCACAAGTGACCCCATTTTGGAAATTAGACCCCCTAAGGAACTTATCTAGATCTGTGGTGAGCACTTTGAACCTCCAAGTGCTTCACAGAAGTTTATAACATAGAGCCGTGAAAATAAAAAATCATATTTTTTCCACAAAAACGATCTGTTCACCCCAATTTTTATTTTCCCAAGGTTAACAAGACCCCAAAAGTTTTTGTGCAATTTGTCCTGAGCATGCTGATACCCCATATGTAGGGGTAAACCACTGTTTGGGTGCATGGCAGAGCTTGGAAGGGAAGGAGCGCCGTTTGACTTTTTCAACTCAGAATTGGCTGGACGCCATGTTGCGTTTGTAGAGGCCCTAATGTGTCTAAACAGTGGAAACCCCCCACAAGTGACACCATTTTGGAAACTAGAACCCCTAAGGAACTTATATAGATGTGTGGTGAGCACTTTGAACCCCCAAGTGCTTCACAGAAGTTTATAACTCCCGGGCATGAAAATAAAAAGTCATATATTTTCCACAAACCTGATCGTTTAGTCCCCAATTTTTTATTTTTCCAAGGGTAACAGGAGAAATTAGACCACAAAAGTTGTTGTCCAATTTGTCCTGAGTACGCTGATACCCCATATGTGGGGTGGGACCACTGTTTGGGCGCACGGCAGGGCTTGGAAGGGAAGGAGCGCCGTTTGACTTTTTCAAACCAAAATTGGCTGGAATTGAAATTGGACGCCATGTCGCGTTTGGAGAGCCCCTGATACGCCTAAACAGTCGAAACCCCTCACAAATCACACCATTTTGGAAAATAGACCCCTTAAGGAACTTATCTAGATGTGTGGTGAGCACTTTGAACCCCCAAGTGCTTCACAGAAATTAATAAACGTAGAGCCGTGAAAATAAAAAATCATTTTTTTCCTCAAAAATGATTCTTTAGCCCGCTATTTTTTTTATTTTCCCAAGGGTAACAGGAGAAATTGGACCCAAAAAGTTGTTGTGCAATTTTTCCTGTGTACGCTGATACCCCATATGTGGGGTGAAACCACTGTTTGGGCGCATGGGAGTGCTTGGAAGGGAAGGAGCGCCATTTTGTAATGCAGACTTTGATGGAATGTTCTGCAGGCGTCATGTTGTGTTTGCAGAGCCCTTGATGTACCTAAACAGTAGAAACCCCCTGCTAGTGACACCATTTTGGAAACTAGACCCCCCAAGGAGCTTATCTAGATGTGTGGTGAGCACTTTGAACCCCCAAGTGCTTCACAGAAATTTATAAACGCAGAGCCGTGAAAATGAAAAATCATTTTTTTTCTCAAAAATGATTTTTTAGCCAGCTATTTTTTATTTTCCCAAGGGTAACTGGAGAAATTAGAACCCCAAAATTGGTGTGCAATTTGTTCTGAGTACGCTGATACCCCATATGTTGAGGTAAACCACTGTTTGGGCGCACGGCAGGGCTCGGAAGGGAGGGAGCGCCATTTGACTTTTTGAAAGCCACGTCGTGTTTGGAGACCCACTGATGTGTCTAAACAGTGGAAACCCCCCACAAGTGACCCCATTTTGGAAACTAGACCCCTTAAGGAGCTTATCTAGATGTGTGGTGAGCACTTTGAAGTGCTTCACAGAAATTTATAAACGCAGAGCCGTGAAAATGAAAAATCATTTTTTTTCTCAAAAATGATTTTTTTAGCCAGCTATTTTTTATTTTCCCAAGGGTAACCAGAGAAATTAGAACCCCAAAATTGATGTGCAATTTGTCCTGAGTATGCTGATACCCCATATGTTGGGGTAAACCACTGTTTGGGCGCACGGCAGGGCTCGGAAGGGAGGGAGCGCCATTTGACTTTTTGAAAGCCACGTCGTGTTTGGAGACCCCCTGATGTGTCTAAACAGTGGAAACCCCCCACAAGTGACCCCATTTTGGAAACTAGACCCCTTAAGGAGCTTATCTAGATGTGTGGTGAGCACTTTGAACCCCCAAGTGCTTCACAGAAATTTATAAACGCAGAGCCGTGAAAATGAAAAATCATTTTTTTTCTCAAAAATGATTTTTTTAGCCAGCTATTTTTTTTTTCCCAAGGGTAACCGGAGAAATTAGAACCCCAAAATTGGTGTGCAATTTGTCCTGAGTACGCTGATACCCCATATGTTGGGGTAAACCACTGTTTGGGCACACTGCAGGGCTCGGAAGGGAGGGAGCGCCATTTGACTTTTTGAACGCCACGTCGTGTTTGGAGACCCCCTGATGTGCCTAAATAGTGGAAATCCCTCAATTCTAGCTCCAACCCTAATCCCAACACACCCCTAACCCTAATCCCAACCCTAATCGTAACCTAAATCCCAACCCTAATTCCAACCCTAATTGTAACCCTAACTCTAATTGTAACCCTAATTGTAACCCTAACCCTAATTATAACCCTAATTATAACCCTAACCCTAAGGCTGGGTTCATTTTGCGTTTTACCAGCCCGTTCAACACATAGCGTTGACGGGCTGGTAACGGTATAGCATAACGCGATCGCGTTATGCTATACCCGCTAGCGCAGAGGAATCAGCAGATGATTCATCTGCGCTAGCGGTGACGGAGCCCAGACGCTGCAGCCCGCGTCCGAGGCTCCGTCACTGAATGATGGCACGTCGCAAACGCATGCCGCTTTACGGCATGCGTCGCGATGCGCCCTCAAATGGGGGTGAATGGCAGCGTTAACGGACTGCGTTACACCGCGTTATACCGCGGTGTAGCGCAGTCCGTCTAACTGACTGCCATAACGCAGTATGAACCCAGCTTAACCCTAACGCTAATTATAACCCTAACCTAATGCTAACCCTAACCCTAATGCTAACCCTAACCCTAATTATAACCCTAACCCTAATTATAACCCTAACCCTAACAGAAAAATGAAATAAATATAATTTCTATTTTTTATTATATGTCCCTAACTAAGGGGGTGATAAATGGGGGGGTTATGTACTGTTTTTTTTATTTTGATCACTGTGATAGTTTATCACAGTGATCAAAATGCACTTTCTGGAGAATGAATGAAACTTTTTTTGAATCTGCCGCCAAGCAGATCGCGGGCGCACTGCGCATGCGCCCGCCATTTTTTTTGTGCAGGAAGAAGACCGGGATGATCGGAGGCCAGGGGGACCTGCCAGAGGACACCGGTAAGTATAGGGGCGGTTCAGGGGGACACGGGGACCCTCATTTTCTCCCCTCTGATGTGCGATCACATCAGAGGGGAGAGAAATCATTTTTTTTTTTTTGCGATCGCGGCTATGCTTGCATAGCCGCGATCGCAACACCGGGATCGGTGAATACCGACCCGGATCATGTTCTCTGGGGTCTCGGCTACCCCCGGTAGCCGAGACCCCAGAGAATATTTGCCCATCCCCCCACCAGCACAGCGGCACATAGCGGCGGGCGCACTGAGCATGCGCCCGCCATTTTCTTAACAGCGCCGGCACCGGGGGACAACGGAGGGCCCGGGGCCACATGGACTGATCGGGGGCTACATGGGGTCCTGGGGACCCTTTTTCTCTGTCCCCTGATGTCCGATGACATCAGGGGACAGAGAATTAAATGGCACATCAGATTTTTTTTTGTTGTTGCGGTCGCCGTTATAGGGTTAATAACGGCGACCGCAACATCGGGTCGGTAAAAACCGACCCGATTCATGTTCTCTGGGGTCTCGGCTACCCCCGGTAGCCGAGACCCCGGAGAAAATGCGCCTCTGGGGGGCGCTATTCACTTTTTCCACAGCGCCGTTAATTAACGGCGATGTGGTTTAAGTACCCTTAATGACCGCCGTTAAAAGGCGTATCGGCGGTCATTAAGGGGTTAATCTGACCAATCCTCTCATCCAGAGACATCATCACCGACTTCAACCAATTAATAACAAGACCGGAGTAAGTCCCAAAAGACTGAATCACCTCCATTGCTGAAGGCAGGGATTCTGAAGCATTGGCTAAAAAGAGTAAAGTATCGTCAATGTATAACACAATTTTATTTTCTAACACTCGTCTTTTAAACCTCTCTATACCGGAATGTTTCCATATCAAAATAGCCAAGGGTTCAATAACCAATGGGAAGAGCAAAGGCGACAATGGGCAACCCTGTCTTGTACCTCTCCCCAGTATACATAATTCTGATAGAAAGCCATTCATCCTTATTTTTGCCGCAGGGTTGGTATATAAGATTGGTTTCTAATCTATAAACCTTTACCCTATGTTAAATTCATGTAAGACTGAGCACAAAAATCCACATTCCACGCTGTCAAAAAATTTGGCAGTATCTAAGGAGCAAATAACTCCCCTGAGTTATCAATAATGGGCTTCATATAAGCTCCATACAGCATAATGGACTCATATAATGCTCCATTCAGTATAATGGGCTCCATATAATACTCCATACAGAATGGGCCCCATATAATGCTCCATACAGTAAAATAGGCTCCATATAATACTCCATACAGAATGGGCCCTATATAATGCTCCATACAGAAAAATTGGCTCCATATAATGCTCCATACAGAATAATGGGCCCTGTATAATGCTCCATACAGAATGGGCCCCATATAATGCTGCATACAGAAAGGCCCTGTATAATGCTCCATACACAATATTGGCCCCATATAATGCTCCATACAGAATGGGCCCTGTATAATGCTCGATACATACAAAAAAAATCAAATACTTACCTCTTCCCGCCGCAGGGCTGGTCTCATCAGCTACTTCTGTCTCTCTGTAGTGCTCAGTACAGAGGCCACTTTGTAGTGACTAGTGTTGAGCGATACGATAATGCAAATATCGGCTATCGGCCGATATTAGCTCTATCGGCCTTTCGATAATTCGTTTCGATATTTTCGTCTTATCGAATACCGGAATCGGATTTGTCACTGTCACTGTGAGTGTCCATCGGTCGGGTCTGTCAGGAGTCAGCGGCACTTACCTGGCAGAAGATCTCCGGCGGTCACGTCCTGGACTGCTTGATGGCCGCCATTATCTTCTCCCTGGCGGTCACATGCAGTTTTTCGCGCATAACTGCAGTGACTGCAGGGTAATCCCGGCCGTAAAGCAGTCAGTCCGATGACGTCACCGCCGGGGAAGCAGGTAATCAGCTGTGCTGCGCCGGGATGACAGGCTCTGCCTGTCATTCTGATGTAGCAGAGCTGGATCGCCGTGGGACACTCGTTACTATGGACTGCGTCGGTCAGGTGGTATACTTTTTTTTTTTCATTTTTTTACAGGAGATCGATGGCGTCGCAGGATGAGACAGTAATAAAAGAAATGAAAACTGTGTTTTTTTTTTTTTAAATTAAATTAAAAAACTTTTTTAGGAACATTCACCCGTCCGGGTACATAAACAATTTAACTATTTACATACAGGGACCCTGTCCGGGTTATTTAGACTTCTTTGGCTGGCCTCTTCCAGGTACCACCTGGTACTCTTCTTGAGATTGCCAAACATCCGAGGCACCAAGGACCACCAGGACCTGATGACGTCGTGTGGCCTGTACAGTGACGTCGTGACCCGCTATCTGGGTCTGTGTGGCCACCTATTTCATCTCCCTCCGGGTCTGGAACCCTATGTCCCGGACTGTACGAACCCCAGGGGGCCTAACAGGCGCCGGGTACGGGCCACGTATCGATATCATGTCCATGGGTGGGTCTGCTGAGGAGACCACTGAGGGAGGCTGGGGAGATTTACGGCGTGGGGTGGGCACTTTTGCAGAGGCCTGGATGTGGGAGGCTGAAGGCTTCGAGGGTCTCACAGGTTCCTCACACACTGGGGAGTAGGGGTCGCACCTGGTAACATTTAGGACGTACCACCCATTGTAACCCCAGTGTCGGGTGTAAGTCACCAAGTCTCCTGGCAACAGGTCCCTCCCCGGGTGTCCTTCTGGGAGGTGAGCCTCCACGTCCCGCCGGGTCACAAAGACTTCTAAATAAAGTCCAGGCTCCTTGATGAAGCCCCAACCACCTTTCAATTTAAAGTTCCGTACTGCACCCTTACGCCGCGGCTCACTCAGGGTTCCTTTATCCTTTCTCATCCGGTCCTTATCTGCCCGGTCCTTCTCCAGGTGACGTTGGCGAAGTTTTAGGGATTCTCGCTGCTCCCTTTGTCGCTCTGCTTCTCTCTCCCAACGTCTCCACTCTTCCTCCTGACGCCGGTTGAAATTCTCCTCCACCAGCTGCTCCATGTCTCCACCACTCCACTGCAGCTTACAGTGTCCGGTTTGCGGCAGCTCTCCTGTCGCCCCCCAGTCCTGGCGGCGCTCCCCTGCGGAGGAAGCAGACGGCTCTAAATCAGATGACAGTCGGGGCTCCGGTACAGGCAGGTAGTGCTCTGGTGCCTGCGCGGCCTCCTCCATGAGGACGGGTGTCGCTTCTTCTGTCTCAGCGACGGGGGCAGACAGCGGGATCTGGGGTGCTGCTGACGGTGCTGCGGTTTTTGCAGGAACGGGTGCCTCCACTGCGACAACGTCAACCGGATCACATTGCAAGGACTCCTCTACTAGAACGGGTGCCTCACCTTCCGGTACAATGAAAGAAAACCGTGAGCACAACCTGAATGAAACTGGTGCTTTAAAGTCTAGGTTCCCACACCGGGTACTAATAATGAAAAAAGGCTTAAGCACTCAACTTAAAAGGTTTATTAGTAGTATCTCCAAACGTTTCGGTCAGAAAAGACCTTCATCAGTGACTACTTATTTTTATATAGAAGATTGTCTCCTAAAAAGGGGAGAGGTGCGTGCCCCAAGGAAAGTGTGCTGCTTAAAGACAAACGTAGCTTATAAGAATGCTGAGGAGATTGAAGAAAATGAGAAATTTGAGTAAATAAGGAATATCTTGTGCTCCTAAACAAATGGTATCCGGTCAAATATATATATATACATATATATATTACCTCAGTAGAAATATCCAGTGACTAAGCTTGCGGTATCCACCGCTATGTAGACTGGAGCTCTGCCAGGACGCTGTCTGAGCCTGCTGATTTGATTTCCATGAGTATGACTTCCGCCCCACATACTCATGGAAATCAAATCAGCAGGCTCAGACAGCGTCCTGGCAGAGCTCCAGTCTACATAGCGGTGGATACCGCAAGCTTAGTCACTGGATATTTCTACTGAAGTAATATATATATATATATATATATATATATATATATATATTGACCGGATACCATTTGTTTAGGAGCACAAGATATTCCTTATTTACTCAAATTTGCTCATTTTCTTCAATCTCCTCAGCATTCTTATAAGCTACGTTTGTCTTTAAGCAGCACACTTTCCTTGGGGCACGCACCTCTCCCCTTTTTAGGAGACAATCTTCTATATAAAAATAAGTAGTCACTGATGAAGGTCTTTTCTGACCGAAACGTTTGGAGATACTACTAATAAACCTTTTAAGTTGAGTGCTTAAGCCTTTTTTCATTATTATCACCTTCCGGTACAGACACTTCAGGTAAGAGGGATTGGCGCCGCTCCAAGTTTATTTTTAGGGCACGCCAGCTCGCTTCCATCCTGGCGACCTCCCGGTGCCGGGCCAGGCCTCTTAGGGTATTCCCAGCTTCTTGCAGCGTAGGAGGGTTTACAGGCCGGGTGCCCAACGAGTGATTCTGTGGCGATCGGGTCGCTTCCGTGGGGGGAGAGCTCTGACTGCTCCATCCCTTCCCACTTCTGCTCGTCGTGTCCATTAGCCATCTCTGCCAAGTCACATGTGTCATTAGCATTTGGAGAGGGCCCCTCTTTTGTAGTGAGGCGGGACCTTCGTGTTAGTTTCCGCACACTGAGGAGGATGAGGAGGCGGAACTGAAGAGCTGTGGGGCACGATCTTACATTGCAGTACCATTTAGAGTGGTCGGCCATCGTTTTCACGCCACTGAGTGAGTGACACCCACAAGAGCACGCCCTTCTTCTTCACCAGTGCCTCGTCGTGACGCAGATATGGCGGAAAAATGGCAAATACATTCTCTGATGATTTTAGCAATTCTCAAGCACAAAACCAGTGCAATTCAGGCACACAGGACTCGCTTATAGCGAGCTACAGAATTCTGTTCGTGACGCCCAAGTTGAGTCGCACAGAGCCAGAGGTTTTCGGGGTACTCGGCACCGAGCCCGTCGACTTCTATGAGGTATGTCACGTCTCTACCCGGCAATTGAATTAGAGTCGATTTTACTATGTAGAAGTGTATAAACTATAAATATATGTATATATATATGTCACAATGACATGTATATATATATATATTATGTATTCTATGTGTGTATATTTAGTGTTTACAAGGAAATAAAGGTTTTTTTTAATTTCGATATTTTGTTCCCATAGACTTACATGGGACTTCCGCTATCGAAATCGGATATCGACGATATTTAGTGCTATCGGCGATACAATTTCGATACGATATTTTTAGATATCGAGCAATATCGCTCAACACTAGTAATGACGTAATCACGCTCTCTGCCCTGAGATGTCACAGAGTTAGAAGAGACAGCAACTGCTGAGGAAGATGGAGAGGTATTTCAAACAGTTTAAAGCACGAGGGTGGCCTGGTGCTAGGCCCTATTGCGTGCTGGTGTCACCGACGGCGAGTGGGCCCCAACACTTGGTGATGACGCGGCCCTGCCTGCCTGCAAGGGTCCACCTCCGGGCCCAGTGCAGCTGCACCGGCGTTATCTCCGCCCCTGCTCATATATTTCTGCATTTGTGGATGCGTCCCACTTGTCCTAGACTCATACAGGGATTCTGTTATGTTTCGGTAGCTGAGGAGAAACTGCAAAAAATAGCCAAAGTAGCAATACACCAGAGAGGCTGGAAACTATTGGATTGCAGTAACCTAAACTAACCGCAACACTAGAAGCAGAAGTGGAGCGTACCTACGGTGATCCTAGACGCCTCGTCACAGCCGGAGAGATAGCTACACCTAAAGGCAGAAAGATGAATGCTATCTACCCCGGAGCAGAATCACCAAAGAAATAGGAAGCCCCCGAACATGTAATGGCAGTTAGACAAGAAGAAAACACAGACACAGACAGAAAATAGAATGAGCAAATGCTGGGGCCCAATCTGTCTAGATAGAAAAGTATAAGAAAGAATTCTGACTGCAAGCCAAAAAAACCCTGACAAAAATACCAACACTTCTGATTAACAAAAAACCTGAGATCACACAATCTCTACCATCTATACCAACACTTCTGATTAACAAAAAAACTGAGATCACACGATCTCTACCATCTAAATCAGATCTCTGGTGTAACACCCAGCAACACAGCAAACAAAAAGCGACAAAGGAACAAAGGAAAAATGCAAACACAGAATGAGCACAACTGCAGCGCAAGACTCCAAAAGGGGACCAGGCTGCAGTCCACTGCAAGCAGCAAACCAGCAGTGAAAATCCAAAAGAGGAAAAAAAAAAAAAAAACACTTATCTGAATGAGAGCAGGAAAGCAAGATGTGCTCCAAGCAGAGCAGGAGGAACAATTGATTACCGGCAAGGCTGCTGGGAACTTAGGTCACTTATATCATACCATTCAGAGCCAGCTGAAGGCCATTCAGTAATTAGTTCATTACCCTCAGTAAACACTGGAGGGAGCCCCAGCTCAGAAGTCGCCTCCAAGGTATTCACAACAGTACCCCCCCCTTGAGGAGAGGTCACCGAAACCTCACCTGCGCAACCAGGCCGATCAGGATGAGCTCAATGATAGGCACGGACAAGTCTCCCAGCATGGATGTCCGAAGCAAACACCCAAGAATTGTCCTCCTGACCATAACCTCTCCACTTAACCAAATACTGGAATCTCCGTCTAGCAAAACGAGAATCCAATATTTTCTCAACCACATACTCCAAATTGCCCCCAACGAAAACAGGATCAGGAGGCGCAGCCATAGGAACCACTGGCTCGATAAACCTCTTCAATAAGGACTTGTGGAACACGTTATGGATCTTAAATGTCCCTGGAAGAAGCAAACGGAAGGAAACAGGATTAATAATTTCCATGATCTTATAAGGTCCAATGAACCTTGGCTTAAATTTTGGAGATGCAACCTTCATAGGGATATTTCTTGAGGACAACCAAACCAAGTCCCCCACTTTAACCCCTCTCTGACATTAGACGTACTATCCCGTCCATAAAACCCGTGCCATTCTGACCATGGACGGGATAGTACGTCATAGGCGATTAGCTGCGCTCCCGGAGGGAGCGCAGCTAATCGCCGCCGGGTGTCAGCTGATTATCACAGCTGACACCCGTGACTGTGTGTCAGGAGCGGTGACGGACCGCTCCCGGCACATTAACCCCTTGCACACCGCGATCAAACATGATCGCGGTTGTACTGGGGGCACAGGGGAGGATCGCGCAGGGTGGGGGCTCCCTGCGCGCCCCCCTGAGACCCTCAGAGCAGCGCGATGTGATCGCGCTGTTCTGAGGGCTTCCTCCCTCCCAGGACCCGGATCCAAGATGGCGCTGGGGTCCTGGAGGGAGGTGGCTTCCTCAGTGCCTGCCGAGAGCAGGCATGAGGAAGCGTCCTGCACTGCCTGTCACATCGCTGGTGTGACAGAGTGCTGTGCACACTGTCACACCAGCGATCTGATGAAATACAGTGATGTCCCACCCTGGGACAAAGTAAAAAAGTAAAAATAAACGTGTAAAAAAAAATCCAAAAAAAAAAAAAAAAAATATTCCCCAATAAATTCATTACTTATTGTAAATAAAAAAAATAAAACAATAAAAGTACACATATATGGTATCGCCGCGTCCGTAACGACCCCCCCTATAAAACTGTCCCACTAGTTAACCCCTTTTGTGAACCCCTTAAAAAATAAAAAATAAAAACGAAGCAAAAAATCAGTGCTTTATCATCATACCGCTGAACAAAAAGTGGAATAACACGCGATCAAAAAGACGGATATAAATAAACATGGTACCGCTGAAAACGTCATCTTGTCCTGCAAAAAACAAGCCGTCACACAGCATCATCAGCAAAAAAATAAAAAAGTTATAGCTCGCAGAATAAAGCGATGCAAAAATAATTATTTTTTATATAAAATTGTTTTTATTCTATAAAAGCGCCAAAACATAAAAAAATTATATAAATGAGGTATCGCCATAATCGTACTGACCCGAAGAATAAAACTGCTTTATCGATTTTACCACACGCGGAACAATAAAAACGCCTCACCCAAAAGAAATTCATGAATTGCTGATTTTTGTTCATTCTAACCTCCCAAAAATCGAAATAAAAAGCGATCAAAAAATGTCACGTGCTCAAAAATGGTACCAATAAAAGCGTCAACTCGTCCCGCAAAAAATTAAGACCTCACATGACATTGTGGGCCAAAATATGCAAAAATTATAGCTCTCAAAATGTGGCGATGCAAAAAACTACTTTTTGCAATAAAAAGCGTCTTTTAGCGTGACAGCTGCCAATCATAAAAACCGCTATAAATAGTAAATCAAACCCCCCTTTATCACCCCCTTAGTAAGGGAAAAATAATAAAATTAAAAAAATGTATTTATTTCCATTTTCCCATTAGGGTTAGGGTTAGGGTTTCGGCTAAAGTTAGGGTTAGGGTTGGCGCTAAAGTTAGGATTAGGGTTAGAGTTAGGATTAGGGTTAGGGTTGGGATTAGGGTTGGGACTAGGGTTAGGGGTGTGTTGGGGTTAGGGTTGGAGTTAGAATTGGGGGGTTTCCGCTGTTTAGGCACATCAGGGGCTCTCCAAATGTGACATGGCGTCTGATCTCCATTCCAGCCAATTCTGCGTTGAAAAAGTCAAACGGTGTTCCTTCACTTCTGAGCTCTGCCATGCGTCCAAACAGTAGTTTATCCCCACATATGGGGTATCAGCGTACTCTGGACCCCAAGAGTTATTGTGAAATTTGTCCTATTTCTTCTGTTACCCTTGGGAAAATAAAAAACTGGGGGCGAAAATATTATTTTTGTAAAAAAAATAAGATTTTTTTGTTTTTACGGCTGTACATTATAAACTTCTGTGAAGCACTTGGGGCTTCATAGCGCTCACCACACATCTAAATAAGTTCCTTGTGGGGTCTCTTTTCCAAAATGGGGTCACTTGTTGGGGATTTCCACTGTTTAGGCGCATCAGGGGCTCTCCAAATGCGACATGACGCCCCCAGACCATTCCATCAAAGTCTGCAATCCAAAACGTCACTACTTCCCTTTCCGAGCCCTGACATGCGCCCATACAGTAGTTTTCTCCCACATATTGGGTATCAGCGTACTCAGGACAAATTGGACAACAACTTTTGGGGTCCAATTTCTCCTGTTACCCTTGTGAAAATAAAATATTGGGGGCGAAAAAAATCATTTTTGTAAAAAAAAAAAGGATTTTTTATTTTTACGGCTGTGCGTTATAAACTTCTGTGAAGCACTTCGGGGTTCAAAGTGCTCACCACACATCTAGGTAAGTTCCTTGTGGGGTCTATTTTCCAAAATGGGGTCACTTGTGGGGGTTTCCACTGTTTAGGCGCATCAGGGGCTCTCCAAATGCGACATGACGCCCCCAGACCATTCCATCAAAGTCTGCAATCCAAAACGTCACTACTTCCCTTTCCGAGCCCTGACATGCGCCCATACAGTAGTTTTCTCCAACATATTGGGTATCAGCGTACTCAGGACAAATTGGACAACAACTTTTGGGGTCCAATTTCTCCTGTTACCCTTGTGAAAATAAAATATTGGGGGCGAAAAAATCATTTTTGTAAAAAAAAAAAGGATTTTTTATTTTTACGGCTGTGCGTTATAAACTTCTGTGAAGCACTTCGGGGTTCAAAGTGCTCACCACACATCTAGATAAGTTCCTTGTGGGGTCTATTTTCCAAAATGGGGTCACTTGTGGGGGTTTCCACTGTTTAGGCGTATCAGGGGCTCTCCAAATGCGACATGACGCCCCCAGACCATTCCATCAAAGTCTGCAATCCAAAACGTCACTACTTCCCTTCCGAGCCCTGACGTGCACCCATACAGTAGTTTTCTCCTACATATTGGGTATCAGCGTACTCAGGACAAATTGGACAACAACTTTTGGGTTCCAATTTCTTCTGTTACCCTTGTGAAAATAAAATATTGGGGGCGAAAAAATCATTTTTGTAAAAAAAAAAAAGGATTTTTTATTTTAAGGCTGTACGTTATAAATTTTAGTGAAACACCTGGGGGTTCAAAGTTCTCACCACACATCTAGATAAGTTCCTTGAGGGGTCTAGTTTCCAAAATGGTGTCATTTGTGGGGGGTTTCCACTGTTTAGGCAGATCAGGAGCTCTCCAAACACGACATGGCGTCCAGCCAATTCTGCGTTGAAAAAGTGAGACGGCGCTCCTTCCCTTCCAAACTCTGCCATGCACCCAAACAGTGGTATACCCCCACATATGGGGTATCAGTGTACTCAGGACAAATTGCACAAGAACTTTTGGAGTCTTGTTACCCTTGGAAAAATAAAAATTCGGGTGAAAAGATCATTTTTGTGGAAAAAATATGATTTTTAAATTTTACGGCTCTACGTTATAAACTTGTGTGAAGCACTTGAGGGTTCAAATTGCTCACCAAAGATCTAGATAAGTTCCTTAGGGGGTCTAGTTTCCCAAATGGGGTCATTTGTGTGGGGGTTTCCACTGTTTAGGCACATCAGGGGCTCTCCAAATGCAACATGGCATCCAATCTCAATTCCAGCCAATTTTGGTTGGAAAAAGTCAAATGGTGCTCCTTCCCTTCCGAGCTCTGCCGTGCGCCCAAACAGTGGTTCCCCCCCACATATGGGGCATCAGCGTACTCAGGACAAATTGGACAACAACTTATGTGGTCCAATTTCTCCTGATACCCTTGGGAAAATAAAAATTAGTGACTAAAAGATAATTTTTGTGGGAAAAAAATAGGATTTTTTATTTTCATGCCCGGGCATTATAAACTTGTGTGAAGCACTTGGGGGTTCAAAGTGCTCACCAAAGATCTAGATAAGTTCCTTAGGGGGTCTAGTTTCCAAAATGGGGTCACTTGTGGGGGATTTCCACTGTTTAGGCTCATCTGGGGCACTGCAAACGGAACATGACCCCCATCAACGTCTGCATTCCAAAACGTTACTACTTCCTTTCCAAGCCCTGCCGTGCGCCCAAACAGTTTTCCACCCCCACATATGGGGTATCAGCGTACTCAGGACAAATTGGACAACAACTTTTGGGGTCCAATTTCCTTGGGAAAATTCAAAAATTTAGGACTAAAAAATCATTTTTGTGGATTTTTTTTTTTTTTTTCACACCCAGGCATTATAAACTTTTGTGAAACACTTGGGGGTTCAAAGTGCTCACAACATATCTAGATAAGTACCTTAGGGGGTCTAGTTTCCAAAATGGTGTCACTTGTGGGGGGTTTCCACTGTTTAGGCGCATCAGAGGTTCTCCAAGCGCGACATGGCGTCCAATCTCAACTCCAGCCAGTTTTAGTTTGAAAAAGTCAAACGGCGCTCCTTCCCTTACGAGCTCTGCCGTGTGCCCAAACAGTGGTTTTCCCCCACATATGGGGTATTGGCGTACTCAGGAGAAATTGCATAACAACCTTATCTGTCCATTTTCTCCTTTTACCCTTGTGAAAATAAAAAAAAAGTTTGTGAAAGATCATTTTTGTGGCTAAAAAGTTAAATATTCATTTTTTCCTTCCACGTTGCTTTAGTTCCTGTGAAGCACCTGAAGGGTTAATAAACTTCTTGAATGTGGTTTTGAGAACCTTGAGGGGTGCAGTTTTTAGAATGGTGTCACTTTTGGGTATTTTCTGTCATGTAGACCCCTCAAAGTGACTTCAAATGTGAGGTGGTCCCTAAAAAAAATGGCTTTGTAAATTTTGTTGTAAAAATGAGAAATCGCTGGTCAACTTTTAACCCTTATAACTTCCTAACAAAAAAAATTTTGATTCCAAAATTGTGCTGATGTAAAGTAGACATGTGGGAAATGTTATTTCTTAACTATTTTGTGTTACATATTTCTCTGTTTTAAGGGAATAAAAATTCAAAGTTTGAAAATTGCTAAATTTTCAAAATTTTCGCCATATTTGCGTTTTTTTCAAAAATAAACGCAAGTTATATGGAAGAAATTTTACCACTAACATGAAGTACAATATGTCACGAGAAAACAATCTCAGAATCGCGAAGATCCGTTGAAGCGTTCCGGAGTTATAACCTCATAAAGAGACAGTGGTCAGAATTGTAAAAATTGTCCCGGTCATTAACGTGCAAACCACCCTTGGGGGTGAAGGGGTTAAAACGAGGACCATCAGTCCTATGCCGGTTGGCAAACCGCTGGGCCTTCTCTTGAGAGAGAGACAACCTCTCCACTACCTGGTCCCAAATCTGCTGCATACGCTGCACAATAGAGTCAACCCCCGGACAGACAGAAGCCTCCGCCTGTCCAGAAGAAAATCGAGGGTGAAACCCAGAATTGCAGAAAAATGGAGACATCAAGGTGGCAGAGCTAGCCCTATTATTAAGAGCAAACTCCGCCAAAGGCAAAAAAGAGACCCAGTCATCCTGATCAGCAGACACAAAACATCTCAAATAAGTCTCCAAGGTCTGGTTTGTTCTCTCGGTTTGTCCATTGGTCTGAGGGTGAAATGCAGAGGAGAAAGATAACTGAACACCAAGTTTAGAACAAAATGTCCTCCAAAATCTGGAAACAAGCTGAACTCCTCTGTCAGACACAATATTCTCAGGAATGCCATGTAACCGAACCACGTGCTGAAAGAACAAAGACACCAATTCGGAGGAGGAAGGCACAAGATGTATCATCTTGGAAAACCTATCACAGATTACCCAGATAACGGTCATTCTCTGAGAGACAGGAAGGTCGGAAATAAAATCCATAGAAATATGGGTCCATGGCCTCTTGAGTACAGGTAATGGCATTAAAAAACCACTAGAACGAGAGCAAGGCTTGGAACGAGAGCAAGTCCCACAGGACTGCACAAAGTCCCTGACGTCACGAGACAAAGTAGGCCACCAAAAGGACCGACTCACCAAATCTCTGGTACCAAAAATCCCGGGATGACCAGCCAACGCAGAACAATGAATCTCAGACATCACACTCTTTTTCCACTGGTCTGGGACAAACAATTTCCCAACAGGGCAGCGCTCAGGTTTATCCTCCTGACACCCCTCCAGAGCCAGTCTCAAATTGGGCGAGATGGCAGAAAACTACACCCTCTTTCAAAATAACAGCAGGATCAGATAACTCAGGAGAATCCGCAAAGAAACTCCTCGAGAGGGCATCCGCCTTAACATTCTTAGTGCCCGAAAGTAAAAAAGAAACCACAAAATTAAAACGTGTGAAAAACAAGGCCCACCTGGCCTGTCTAGGATTAAGTCGCTTGGCTGACTCGAGATAAACCAGGTTCTTATGGTCCGTGAGGACCACCACCTGATGTTTGGCTCCTTCCAGCCAATGTCTCCACTCTTCAAAGGCCCACTTCATGGCCAATAACTCCCGATTACCCACGTCATAATTACGTTCAGTTGGAGAAAATTTTCGAGAGAAAAAGGCACAAGGGTTACTCTTAGAGGTCTCTGGATCCCTTTGGGACAAAACGGCACCTGCCCCAATGTCAGAGGCATCAACCTCCCCTGAAACGGTAGAGAAACATCAGGCTGCTGTAGAACAGGAGCAGAAATGAATCTCTGCTTAAGGCCGGAGTCACACACAACAACAAAAAAATCGGACCGTTTTAGTCGGTCGATTATCGGACCAAGATGTAATGAACAGACATCCGTCTGGCATCCGATTTTCCTTCAAAGATGTGATTTAGTCGCATCTGAGCGTAGTTGTAACATCCGATTTACATCCGACTTGCAAGATTTTCTCGCAGGCTTGCAAAACCGACATATAATGGATCCAAATGAATAGTATTTAAATCACAAAAGACGGAATAGATATATACACATAGAACACATATATATATACATGTCATTGTGACATATATATATATACATATATTTATAGTTCATACACTTCTACATACTGTAATAGCCGCTAATTCAATTGTCGGCTTTTGTGAAATGACAGAACCCGACATGAAATGACACATGGTTTGAACCCAATCACAGATGGCCTGAACTTTGACCGGGTCCATTTCAATAACTGACGGAGACAAAATGAATCCCAGAAAAGAGACCTTCTGTACGCCAAAAAGACACTTTGATCCCTTCACATACAGTGCATTCTCTCTCAAAATCTGGAACACAGTCCAAACATGTTTCACATGAGAGTCCCAGTCGTTGGAAAAAATCAAGTCATCATCCAAATAAACAATCAGAAATTTATCTACAAAATCCCTGAAAATATCATTCATGAAGGATTGGAAGACGGAAGGGGCATTAGTAAGCCCAAAAGGCATCACTAGGTACTCAAAATGCCCCTGTGGGGTATTAAACGCCGTCTTCCATTCATCCCCGTGCTTAACGTGAATAAAGTTATACGCCCCCCTGAGGTCAAGCTTGGTAAACCAACTAGCACTTTTCACTCTGGAAAATAGGTCAGAAATCAAAGGTAACGGATATTGATATTTAACAGTGATCTTATTCAGGAGGCGATAGTCAATACACGGCCTCAATGAACCATCCTTGTTGGCCACAAAGAAAAAACCGGCGCCCAAGGGTGAGGAGGATGGTCTGATATGACCCTTCTCCAATGACTCCTTGATATAAGATCGCATAGCATCGTGTTCAGGTGCAGATAAATTAAAAAGGCGACCTTTAGGAAATTTACCACCAGGCACTAACTCAATAGCGCAATCATAGCTCCTGTGAGGAGGTAAGGATGCAGATTTACTTTCACTAAACACATCAAAAAAATCAGTCAAAAAGTCAGGAACATCCTGAGACTGGGGAGAGGCAGAAAAAACAGGAGTGTGAGTACTGACACATTGGCAACCCCAACTGGTCACAGACACAGATTTCCAATCCAAAACAGGATTATGAGTCTGTAACCAAGGGAAACCCAGTACAATAATGTCATGCAGATTATGCAACACCAGAAATTTGCAACTCTCCTGATGATCTGGTTCAACCCTCATTATCACCTGAGTAGAAAACTGGGGTTTATTCTTCGCCAAAGGGGTAGAATCAATGCCCAGCAAAGGAATAGACTTCCGCAGGGGTATCATGTGAAACCCACAACGTTTGGCAAAGTCAAAATCCATCAGGTTAATAGCTGCTCCTGAATCAACAAAAGCCTGAACCGAAAATGTGGACAGGGAGCAAATCAGGGTAACAGTCAACAGAAATTTAGTCTGAACACTACCCAAGACAACTGAGCTCGCAAAACATCTTCCCCGCTTAGGGCAGACGGAAATAGCATGAGAGGCGTCACCACAGTAGAAACATAACCAATTGCGCTTACGAAACTCATGACGCTGTACCCCAGAAGTCACTCCATCACACTGCATGGGCTCAGGAGCTGAACCACAAGGCAACACTATCTCACGCACAGGGCCCGCATCAGGCCATTATTACCCGTACTGGTGTAAGGGGCCCGGGAGCTGGAGGGGCCCGCAGTCAGAATTTTCATAAACCGCAGCGGTGTGTGTGTGGAGGCACTGGAGGGAGCAGGAGTCTGTGACAGACAGCTGGGAGAGGAAGCCAGTGCTGAGCAACAGGAGGGCGGGACTTTCCAGCATCCAATCCGGGCTGAGCGCGGGCTTACAGTATTCTCCCGTCACACATTCACCAGTGAGTCACTGATAGAGTTGAGCGATACTTTCCGATATCCAAAAGTATCGGAATCGGAATGGTATCGCCGATACCCAAAAAATATCGGCGATACATACCGAATCAATGTAAGTCTATGGGAACAAAATATCGAAATAAAAAAAAAACCCATTCTTGCCTTGTTGGTTAATTGTACATGAAGGAAAACAACAAAGAGTAATGTAGAATGTATTGGGGAAGGTTGAGGAGACATTAAAGGCATAGATGTTTAACCCAATCAAATGGAATAGCATAAATATTTTTTTTTTTAAAAGATGTTCGGATTGACGAAGAAATTGACAATGTTGTTAACGTTTTTTCTATTTTGGCAAATATGTATATTTCACAACTTCCATGCTCTTCACCTTTTTAACTTTTGACACACTTTCTCCTTCATAATCTTCAGCAGCATCATGTTTTTCATCAAATTATTCTTCATCTTCACCTTCTTTATCTTCTTAAACTTCTTGCTATTCATCTTTTTGTTAACATTACTCATATTCTTCTTATTAAACTATTATTCTTCTTCATATTGTACTTCATCTTCTTCATCATATTCTTATTTGTGACAGAGATTCCTGTACTTGTAATCTGTCAAAGTATGAATTTTTCATCCTTCCATTCTTGCTGTCACAAAAGATTTAAATTACAACAGTATTTGTCCGTGTTCAGTTTAGCCTGCAGCAGCAAGCATTTTCCAGGGGCACCACGAGGAGGAACGGACTCACCCCATACACTGCTTAGTCTTCTTCTGCTTATAATTTAGAGCATATATTTTGCTCTTCATTTTGGTCTTATACTTCATGTTCTTCTGCTTTTTGATCTTCTGCTTATTGTTCTTCAGTCTCTTGTTCTGTATCTTGTAGTTTGTCTTAACCTTCTTAGTCCTGTTGGGTAATCTTTTATTTCTTCTTTGTGATGGTGTTTAGGCTGGTTGGCTTGATGCTCGTCGTCCTTGTGGTCGTCATCTTCTTCGGGGTGGTCATCAGGGTCGTCGTCTTCATTGTTGGAGATCCAGAGTGATTACCCAAAAAAACATTTAAAAAATCTTCAATTTGTACTGTTGTCTCGCTGGTACAGAACCCCTTCTAGACTGGCGAAGATGTACTCCACTTGTACTGATGAGTGCTGGCGTTGCGGCAGTGGCTATGGCTCCTTCGTCCACATTTGGTGGGAATGCCCCAAGATAGTCCCAATTTGGAGGGAGGTGGGGTTATTGTTTTCCAAATTTAGTGGGAGATCCGTCTCAATCACATTAGAAATGGCCCTTCTATCAATGATCCCGGGAAGGGTGCAGCTCATTAAAAAAGGACTCCTGCATTTCTTTCTGCAGGCGGTCCGTCAATTAATCCCTAGGTGTTGGAGATCTATCCATCCACCCTCGAGAATCCAATGGGTGGAACTCATGGACGACATACGTTACATGGAGGAGCTTAGGGCAGCCGATGCAGGGGGTCTGAGTCCTATCTGCAAATGTGGAGTGAGTGGGTGACATTTAGGGGCTCTCCGGAGTTCTGGGATTGGCTCTCTCAGGGCTGTTGAGGCTTCCAGGGGTAGAGGTGGGTGGCGGTGAATAGACTTTCTGATGGATATAGACAATGAGTGGCTGGGTGGACAGGCGAGAGTCGGACCTTTCTCTATCTTTGTTCTTCTATGGTCTTTTCTTCCTTTTCTCTTCTTTTTCCTTTTCTTTGGCTTTTGCTTTTCTTTACTCTTTTCAGTTTCTTCTTATATTTTCCTTTTATGGTGGATGCTGCCTCTCTCATTCTGTTCTTGAAGTTTATTAAAGCAAAGTGCCTGGGTATTGTGAACAATGTTCCTATGAGTTTACCAGAGCCCGGAATACTACTGAATGCTATGTTTCTAAACATTACTGTATAATTCGGTGCTGGAGGTTGTCTTATGTTCTAGATGTACTTGCTCTGTTTCATTGCCGAGAGAGGCGCTGCACTATAACTGTTTACGCAACCTGTTTGTTGCATTTTGTATTACATAAATGCTATAATAAAAACTATTTGAACCATAAAAAATCTTCAATTTGTAAATGTAGCAGAAGGTACAAGAGCCAATGCAAGTAACGAGGACCAGCTGACTGTGCTGGAACCCGGAGGGGCAGCAGAAGGAAAAGAGCCAATGGCACAACCGAGGACCAGCTGATGTTACTGGAACACGGTTACTAAGCAGGAGGTACCTGTGCTCCAAAGCACTACCAAGGACCAGCAGACGTTGCTGGAACTCGGATACCGAGATGGAGGCACCTAGGCCAAAGGCACTGTGGGGAACCAGTTGACGGTACTGGAACCCGGACGGGTAGCAGAAGGTACAAGAGCCAATGCAAGTAACGAGGACCAGCTGACTGTGCTGGAACCCGGAGGGGCAGCAGAAGGAAAAGAGCCAATGGCACAACCGAGGACCAGCTAACGTTACTGGGACACGGTTACTAAGCAGGAGGTACCTGTGCTCCAAAGCACTACCAAGGACCAGCAGACGTTGCTGGAACTCGGATACCGAGATGGAGGCACCTAGGCCAAAGGCACTGCGGAGAACCAGTTGACGGTACTGGAACCCGGACGGGTAGCAGAAGGTACAAGAGCCAATGCAAGTAACGAGGACCAGCTGACTGTGCTGGAACCCGGAGGGGCAGCAGAAGGAAAAGAGCCAATGGCACAACCGAGGACCAGCTGACGTTACTGGGACACGGTTACTAAGCAGGAGGTACCTGTGCTCCAAAGCACTACCAAGGACCAGCAGACGTTGCTGGAACTCGGATACCGAGATGGAGGCACCTAGGCCAAAGGCACTGCGGAGAACCAGTTGACAGTACTGGAACCCGGACGGGTAGCAGAAGGTACAAGAGCCAATGCAAGTAACGAGGACCAGCTGACTGTGCTGGAACCCGGAGGGGCAGCAGAAGGAAAAGAGCCAATGGCACAACCGAGGACCAGCTGACGTTACTGGGACACGGTTACTAAGCAGGAGGTACCTGTGCTCCAAAGCACTACCAAGGACCAGCAGACGTTGCTGGAACTCGGACGGGTAGCAGAAGGTACCCATGGAAATTTAAGTTGACAGGCCGCGAGCCGGCCGCAGTTACCGAATCCCACAGTACTACAGTGGGTGATTGTCCTATTGTCACAACGGAAACAGCCTTTATTTGCATATCCCGCAGCACACATAGGAAGCACCTAAACTCCAGGCACCATAGAGTCGGCTAACCCGACCACAACACGACAGGACAACTTATTGGAGGCTATGTGACGTTTACACTGACAGGAAACAGATGGCGTGCTGTAACCAGTCTGGGCAGGAGTGAGTACCCGTGCCAATGACACTTCCGAGCAACAAACTGTCGGTGTTGGAGCCCAGGGATGAGAAGAGAACCGGTTGGAGGCAGCAGGACTTTTTGCCGTTCACACAGCAGGGGAACAGCTGACATTACTGAACCCCAGTAACACAGGAGCAAGTGTTGACTGTGCTAACAGCACTTCCGAGCAACAACTGGCGGTGTTGGAGCCCAGGGATGAGAAGAGAACAGGGTGGAGGCAGCAGGACTTTTTGCCGTTCACACAGCAGGGGAACAGCTGACATTACTGAACCTCAGTAACACAGGAGCAAGTGTTGACTGTGCTAACAGCACTTCCGAGCAACAACTGGCGGTGTTGAAGCCCAGGGATGAGAAGAGAACAGGGTGGAGGCAGCAGGACTTTTTGCCGTTCACACAGCAGGGGAACAGCTGACATTACTGAACCCCAGTAACACAGGAGCAAGTGTTGACTGTGCTAACAGCACTTACAGGCAACAACTGGCGGTGTTGGAGCCCAGGGTCAAGGAGGATGTTTAAATACTAGATCAAGTAATTTCCTTGTTACCTTCAATTTTAAAAGTCTATACTTCAAACAAGAGAAAGATAACCTTTACTACCATAAGATGATGATTTCATTTAAACTAATATCTAGATAAATAAAGAATTGACAAACATAAACACATACATTAACATGTTGAACAGCAATGCAAACCACAAAATAAATTAGTTAAGGAATCTGCTATACGGTTGTACATAAAAGCATACAAGTACATATCTGAATCCATTAATGATGGATAAGTAACAGTATGTACACCATTTTTATTGTATAGACAATGAATGTCTGACTTCAAAACATCATCAGCATTACAAGTTATCTGTGACATTACTAAAATGTTACATTTGCTGAATAATGTCATTAAACAGTTTATACAAAATTATACAATATCCATCATGTAATACTCATAATATGTGGCAATAATCATTTTTATTAACAAACATAACCTTTAAAAAGTGCATAGTGCATAGTGAAAATTGCTATTTATGCCTGACTGTCGACTTGCAAGCATGACAACGGATAGATAAGGTATATATAGATGAGACTGCATAGCCACAGATGGTGAATGGCGATGTAATACTGTACCTCAATAAAGTGTGCGTCACTACTACATAATTTTTTTTATATAGCTTTATAAACAGGGTACGTGGATGTATGCTTGCGCCTTTGTTTTGACGCACAGACTGCCTTCCTGCTGAGACGCGTTGGGTAGTGAACAGTTGTGTGCAGTGTTCACTGTAGTCTGAGGTTTTCCTTTTTGGAGTGCAGATCACGCTCCAGTTAGTTCTTCAACCACTGCTGGTTGTAGTCTGCTGAGCGTGTGTCATCCTTGAAATTTTTCTCTAATTGTTGCTGCTCCATTCTATTACAAATAAATAAAATCTATTAGTGTGACGCGCTTCCATCCGTATACAATACATTGTTTGCAAACACTATAGAAGTACACAAAGGGGCCTTTCACACCTACTGAACAGTTGTGTGCAGTGTTCACTGCAGTCTCTGGGAATAACCACACTTAGGCCTTATAACTTTTCAGACTTTCTTTATCAATCTACCATATGAAGAAGGCAGGGAGTAAGGCACGTGGTCGTGGCCGTGGAGTTTCTTCAGGGAGAGGACGTGGGGATTCTGTGGCTGCTGCGGCCCCCAGTGACACAGCATCCCCAGTTTTCCCGTGAGCGTTCCTTTATGCGCACTTTTGTAGGAGCTCGGAGTACCCCCTGCTGCGGGAAGAAACAAATTGAAGCCGTTGTTGGTTGGATGTCAGCCAATGCATCGACTTCAATTGCTTCCACCTCCTCTCAGGACCACAGCACTGTTGAGCAACCATTGTCTCTTCACCGCCTGGCAAATTGCCCAGGCAGTCAGAGAGTTCTGTACAGGAGCAGCTGAGTGTCTGCTTCTGTTCTCAGAATCTATTGGCTTGCAAACAGGGGCCAGCCCAAGCAGCATTCTGTAATGTGAAGAAGAGGGAGTATGCAGTGATGCGCAACAGCTGTGTCTCTCTGAATCTGAAGAGGCGGGTGAGACAGTGCCGATGGTCAGCACACCGCAGAACGCATCTGATGATGATGAGACTCAGGTGCCAGTTTCTGTTGAGCATGGTGCTGGCCCGACCACCCAACAGCAGCAGGTGTTGGAAGAGGGTAGTGGAGATGATGAGGTCCAAGACCCAACATGGCGTGAGGAACAGGAAGTGGTGGGAGCAGCTGAGGAATCCTAATAATAATAATATTAATTTATATAGCGCCATCATATTACGCATCGCTTTACAGTTTTGCAGTTTAAGAACACAAGTCATAAGTAACAACGTAACAATACAATAATTTAAGCTAAATAAGTGCCCCTGCTCGTGACAGCTTACAATGTACAATGAGGTGGGGGAGATACAAAGTATAGGTGTTTATATACAATGGTGCATTTACAATAGGTCCAGCCATCTTAAGGAGTGAGGGATGGAGATGTGAATGGGCTAGAGACACACACACACATACACACTTACACAGAATACATAGAATGACTTTGATTAGTGAATGTGATAGGCCGCTCTGAACAAATGTGTTTTGAGGGAGCGCCTGAAACCATGCAAATTGTGGATGTCCTAATTTCTTGGGTACAGCATTCCAGAGGATTGGCGGTAGCGCGGAGAAGTTTGGAGTCGGGAGTGGGAGGTACGTATTAGTGCAGAGGTTAGTCGAAAGTGTTAGCAGAGCGCAGCAGTCGGTTAGGCCGATAGATAGAAATGAGGGAGGAGATGTAGGAGGGGTGCTGCACTGTGGATAGCTTTTGGCTGAGAACCAGTACTTTGGTTGAAAGCTGGGAGAGGCTAGAGAGTGGTTAGTGATAGAAGGAAGATAGAGGAAGACATTGCCCCAACGGTACAAAACAGGAGGAGGAGTTAGGCTGCAGACTCGGTTGCCTGTAGCCTCCAGTTTGGCACCTGTTCGGAGAAGTTGTCTTCCAAAAGTCAAAACGTGCGCTCCCAGGACTTGCACTGCGTGGTCCTTTTTTCACACCTTGCACATGATATTTGCTATGTCAAATGCAAGCTGTGTAATCAAAAATTAAAAATAGCTAGAAGTGTCAGTCACCTCAATACCACAAATATGTGGAAACAATGTGCGGACAAAGCACGTAGTTGAGTTACAAAGACACACTGGAGTGTAGGCCAACCTACAGCAGCACCTACATCTTCAGGTTGTGTTGAAGCCTCTTCATCGAGCTCACACACAGTGGTTCTGCTTCCTCACAGGATCGCCATGGAAGAACCTCGGTCACTGTTGTCCAGAGACAAAGTGTTATTCCACACACAGCAGCAAGTTCCCTGTAATCCTCACACTCCCAGGCCACAAAACAGCCATCGGTAGCACAGGCATGGGATAAAAGACGGCCATACTCCGCAACCATGCACGAGCACAGGCTCTGATTTCTGCTTGAAAACTCCTGTCCCTTGAAATGCTGTCATTCAGGTGGTGGAGACAGCGTTTCCTAAAAGAATATCATTGTCAGTCCCACAATTTCAATATGCCAAGCCGATTTAATTTCAGCAGGAAGCCGTCCCGGTCTGCAAAAACATGTTGAGGGGAAAAATTAAACATGCGCTAAAACGCCCTCGTAGCAAGGTCCACCTGACCCCGATGCGTGGGGCCCGTACCCATTTTTATGTTTTGCTACAACCAGTAAGGAAAGAAGGGAATTTGTCCCTACAATACAACTAAGCTGAATCCCTACGAGTAACGGGGAACCGATCCTGCGACCAGACCCGCTAAATCCTCATCTAGTGTGAACGAAGACCTATAGTTGCGAGGGAGGAATCCCTACAAGATCTAGGGACGGGAGAAAAGGGGACACCTCCTAACATAAATTGTAGCATGGAAAATTAAACAGAAAAAAAAATACTTTGCGATTTCCCAAATCAAGCAAAAACTGACTGATTAAGGCACCTAAGCCCCCCGGCTAGCTTAACAGTAGATAATACAATGAAGTAAAGCAAAGCCAGAAGGGCGGAGCCAGACTAAATAGGGAAAAAAGGTCATGTGACCAGCAAACTGAAACAAAACCTAAAAAAGAGGGTTCAAACCCAGGCCGGGACAATACCCTTTTCCCCACTGCCCATTGGGTCATGTTGTGTAGCCCGGGGGACTGATCTTGCGAGTGGCGCTGTACGGGTTCTGCCAACTCCAAGGATTGAGGAATCAAGTCTGTACCCATTGCTCCTCCTCCTACTCCAGTTCCTCAGAATCATCGCTGCGGGCCGTCCGGTCTACCTCCACTGGACCCGTGACGCTTACCGTTGCGACCGATATGAGCACAGCCGTGTCCAAATGTCAACAGGCCGTCCTGAAATTAATTTCCATGGGGAATCTTAGACACACAGCGCAGGAGCTTGTAATGCCATAAAGCAGGAGAGCGACGTGTGGTTTTGGAGCGAATCTACGGGGGCTTGGTAGTGTGTGACAATCCAAACTGGGGGCACTCTGGGCCCCTTTGGAACCTCACCACTAGCATGTCTGTCATTGTGCCAAATGGTCATGCAATTTTTTGGGGCTATCCGGACTTGATGCACGCTGCACAAAAGGCCGCCTAGATGCGCTCATTGCGACGTTCCACATGGCCCGACGCTGTTCAGCTCTGCAACCAATTTGCCCCCCATGAACATTTTAACAATTTAAAACCCCCCCCATGGAATTCCGTTACATTTTTGGGGGTTGTTTGGGCAGCACCCAAAAGATGGAGATCAGCTGCATCAGGCCAATCAAATCGAATTTGCGCCCTTAACTTCCCCATGATGGGGCCCCTTTAAAAAAGAAAAAAAAATAAAATCTTTTTTTATAGCGCCCAAAAACCCAGTGCTTTACGTTTTAAAAGTTTCAAAACACAAGTCATAAGTAACAAGTTAAAAAAAAAATAAATTTAAAACAAATCAGCGCCCCTGGTGAAAGCTTACAACAAATGAGGTGGGGGGTACAAAGTACGGGGTTTATATACAATGGTTTTTTTCAAGATGGGCCCCCATTTTTAAGGGGGGGGGATCATGGAGATAGTGAAGGGGTACACACA
>JARQOD010003966.1:0-59366 GCA_033576555.1 Oophaga sylvatica | reverse complement strand
CTTCCAATGTTGTCTTCAAGGCTTTCTCCTTGAATTTTCTAAGATCCTTCTCAGGATACCCCCTTCTGATGAACTTCTCACACATCTGATCAAGCCTCCTGTCCAATACAGTCTCGTCCTTTACTATCCTACGTACTCTCAGCATCTGACTCCAAGGCAGAGACTCTATCATTTTTCTTGGATGATTACTATCAAAAACCAGGAGACTATTCCTGTCTGTGTCCTTTATAAACAAATCAGTGCATAACAATCCACTGTGCTTGTACACTAAAGTATCCAAAAATTGAATCTGGTCAAAGGAGTGTGTCATTGTAAACTTCAGCTCGGGAAATATCATGTTAAGATGACTATGGAAAGATACCAGATCATTCATGTTCCCCTCCCAAACACAAAAGATATCATCAATGTAGCGCCACCAGGCTCTGACATGGCGCCAGTGGATGGAATTGTACACATGCTGGTCCTCGAGTACCGCCATGTAGATGTTTGCATAAGTGGGCGCCACATTGGACCCCATGGCGGTACCACGCAACTGCAGGAAAAACTCATCCCCAAAAAGAAAAAAATTCTTCTTGAGGACAAACTCCAACAGTGCCAGGACCAGCTGTGTACCACCTGGGGCCATGTCAGAGCCCGCCAGCGCCACACCAACAGCCTCCAAACCACGTTCATGTTTAATGGAGGTGTACAATGATACAACATCAAACGAAACGAGAATAGTATCCTCTGTGATGTCCAGACCCTCAATCTTACTCAGAAAATGGTTAGTATCCATGATATAAGATTTGGCCTCAATAGCAAAATGACGTAACACTTTATCTAGAAAAATGGATACCTTACCACATAGAGAGCCCCGCCCAGACACAATTGGGCGTCCAGGGGGATCCATCAGATTTTTATGGATTTTAGGCAGGGTGTACAGAATAGGTGTCACTGGAAACTCCACCAAAAGAAAATCAGAGAGTTTTTGGTCTATCAAACCATTAGATAATGCCTCATTGATCAGTATTCTCAATTCACTTTGAAAACAAGGTGTGGGATCTTTAGACAACTTAGCATAAACTGCCGTGTCCAACAATTGACCACAAATCTCAGCCCTATATTTATGGGTATCCATCACCACCAGGGCCCCGCCTTTGTCGGCTGCCCTGATGGTGATAGCTTTGTTACCTGAGAGCCTATCCAACACCTGTCTCTCACTGTGTGTTAAATTCCCTCTTTTGAATGGACCTACACCCTCACGTTTCAATCTAGCCATGTCCCTTTCAACCAATTGGATATATGATTCCACAAAATTATTTTTAACAGAAGGTTGAAAGTTACTTTTGTTATAAAGACCAAAATCATGTAAAGCAAAACCCCTAGGGGCATCACTAATTGCAGCAATAGGTGTGTCATCACTCTCATTGAAATATACTGCTAATCTTAGCCTTCTAAAAAAGGCAAAAAGGTCACATTCAATGTTAAACCAATCTGGATAATTGGTAGGGCAAAACGACAGTCCTTTGGATAATACATTATAGTCCACATCAGTAAGTGTGCAAGATGAAATATTTACCACTAAGTTCTTTTGTTCTGTGTGGCTCTCTTCTTCCCCTCGTTCCGGGTTCTCATGGACAGATTGCGGGAGGTGCACGGCATCCGATTGTCCACTTCTCTGTCGCCGGTGTTTCTTACCACCTCTCCTTGGCCTCCTTTTGCCACATTGTCCATTTTTCCTTTCCCTTGTTTGCTGTCTCCTTCTTCTGCGGGGTTGTGCAAAGGAATCTGGTTTCCTATAGATAGTTCTGCGTGCTCCACCCTGCCAAGAAAAAACATGTCCAGTCCTGTAATCTTCAGCATCACGAAACCATTTCGTTTTTTTCGTTTTCTCAATGTCACCACGAAATTTCAGTAGTTTCTCATCCAAGTGTTTCTTGAACGTGTCCCATTCTTGTGCTGTCAACTGCATAGTCAATTGTTTCTCCAAATCATCGATTTTGTTCTTCACCAATACCATTTCTGTGTGGAGAAACTCGATGTTCAAGAGCATTAGATCAAATGAATACTTATTAGTGATCGATTCAAATTTATTACAAAATTGCATATTGTCTGCCAGTAGTGTAGGCCGCAGATGTGGCCTTAGTCCACGAGGTATCCTGTGAACTCTGTGATACTCGCACAGAGTCATGGCATGCAACTCGTGTGAGATATATTTTCTCCTCTCATTTTCATATCTCTTATTCAACATCTCTATGGTAGGTTTATTCAAAAAAGACATATCTATCTGTGTTCTGGCTAGGATTCTTTTAGCATCTTCATCTGTGTATGAAAATATAGCGGCATTGTCCAGTTCACCCACCTCTGGTTCAAGTATCAAAGTCTCCATGACCGGTGCACGTCTGCCAGGATCCACAATCCACAAGTATTCAAGCAGCTGACAGCACTCGGGAGTTAGCACGGATGCACGTTCAGGCGTTCAAGGATCCAAATGAACAACAGTCCAACGAAAAAATAGGAACAGCATCCAATCCAGGTGAAGTATAACAAGTCTTTATTCAGCCACCATAAAATACGACGTTTCGGCCATTTTAGGCCTTTATCAAGTATACAAAAACAGGCAAAATGGTGTCCTTAAATGGTGTGGAGGAGCCAATCACCATCCAGGAACCGCCCATAATACAAATAGACATATATACATATATACAACGATAATCAATTTAAAACAGTGATCAAAGCTCAGAATAGTGACATCATAGAAAAATACAGCAATGTTATAATTGTGCATGTAATATGCCATAGATTACTCCATATAAACAATATCACCATTTAGTCTGCCAATCGATGATCTGTTACTGCACACTCCCATTCTGGTGCTGCACCAATCATGTACTCACTAGCAGCAGCGTCCTCCATATCCAATCAGTGTCAGTTCAGCAGCGCTTAGTCAGAGCACTTATCCAATAGCCCACAGGATAACAAATCGGGAGGCACACCTAACTCACTCCCCACTGTGTGGTAAACAAAGGCACATGTTCAGAAGTCATCATAGCAAACGCCCAGTGGATCATGTGAACACCAGCGTCATCAGACACCCAGTCACATGACCGCAAGCATCATCCGAGGTCTTATCACATGATAGTCCCATCATAAGCCTCTATTCTAAGCTGAAAACACTAAAATAGCGCGCGATCACCGGCATCATCCGACACCTGAAAAAAGAACACGCATGCACAATAAACTCTATCATTATTTATATTACTCCAGCTATGTCATCAGGAAACCTGCAGGTCACATGACCGTCAGTATTGGCATAATGTAAGCAAGAGACCGCACATGCGGATCTATATAGAATGGAAGATTAACAATATAGCAGACACCTAAAGAAATATATATAATATCTACAAAATAAATGATGTCATCAGGAACCATTAAGTCACCACTCCGATCACTCCAGATAATAATCCTACGAAAACAACAAACATAAGTAAAATATATATCTAAAAACAAACACAGAATATAGATGCAAAAATTACCTAGCACAAATATGCAAATTATATTCGATATTCAACCCCTTTGGTTGCAATGTCTCCAAAACGGAGATCCACCGGAGTTCTTTCTGTTTAAGCAACTTAGTCCTGTCACCACCTCTCCTGAGGGGTGGAACCCGTGAATAACTCTAAATCTCAGCTGACTGACCAAGTGTCCACATTCTACAAAGTGCTTAGATACCGGCAGTTCCATCATCTTCGTCCTGATAGTACTTTTGTGTTTACTTATCCTAGCCTTAACTTCCATCGTTGTCTCGCCTATATACATGAGTCCACACGGACACACGAGCATATAGATTACAAAGCTAGATGTACAAGAGTACCGTTCCTGGATCCGAAAGCGTTGACCCGTGCGTGAGTGGCCAAAACTGTCACCCTTGATCATATTGCCACAGCATGCACAATTCAAACATGGAAAATTTCCATTTTTTGGAGGGCCCAAAGTTAACTGTCTGGATATTTTGGAGGATCCAATGTCAGATTTGACCAACTTATCTTTCAAATTATGCCATCGCCTATAAGAAAGCAATGGCTTGTGCGCAAATTCAGCTACTTCCGGTAAACCTCTATGTAATAGACCCCAATTACTGGGGTTCAGTAATGTCAGCTGTTCCCCTGCTGTGTGAACGGCAAAAAGTCCTGCTGCCTCCACCCTGTTCTCCTCTCAACCCTGGGCTCCAACACCGCCAGTTGTTGCTCGGAAGTGCTGTTTGCACAGTCAACACTTGCTCCTGTGTTACTGGGGTTCAGTAATGTCAGCTGTTCCCCTGCTGTGTGAACGGCAAAAAGTCCTGCTGCCTCCACCCTGTTCTCTTATCCCTGGGCTTCAACACCGCCAGTTGGTGCTCGGAAGTGCTGTTTGCACAGTCAACACTTGCTCCTGTGTTACTGGGGTTCAGTAATGTCAGCTGTTCCCCTGCTGTGTGAACGGCAAAAAGTCCTGCTGCCTCCACCCTGATCTCCTCTCATCCCTGGGCTTCAACACCACCAGTTGTTGCTCGGAAGTGCTGTTTGCACAGTCAACACTTGCTCCTGTGTTACTGGGGTTCAGTAATGTCAGCTGTTCCCCTGCTGTGTGAATGGCAAAAAGTCCTGCTGCCTCCACCCTGTTCTCCTCTCAACCCTGGGCTCCAACACCACCAGTTGTTGCTCGGAAGTGCTGTTTGCACAGTCAACACTTGCTCCTGTGTTACTGGGGTTCAGTAATGACAGCTGTTCCCCTGCTGTGTGAACGGCAAAAAGTCCTGCTGCCTCCACCCTGTTCTCCTCTCATCCCTGGGCTTCAACACCGCCAGTTGTTGCTCGGAAGTGCTGTTTGCACAGTCAACACTTGCTCCTGTGTTACTGGGGTTCAGTAATGTCAGCTGTTCCCCTGCTGTGTGAACGGCAAAAAGTCCTGCTGCCTCCACCCTGTTCTCCTCTCAACCCTGGGCTCCAACACCGCCAGTTGTTGTTCGGAAGTGCTGTTTGCACAGTCAACACTTGCTCCTGTGTTACTGGGGTTCAGTAATGTCAGCTGTTCCCCTGCTGTGTGAATGGCAAAAAGTCCTGCTGCCTCCACCCTGTTCTCCTGTCATCCCTGGGCTTCAACACCGCCAGTTGGTGCTCGGAAGTGCTGTTTTGCACAGTCAACACTTGCTCCTGTGTTACTGGGGTTCAGTAATGTCAGCTGTTCCCCTGCTGTGTGAACGGCAAAAAGTCCTGCTGCCTCCACCCTGTTCTCCTCTCATCCCTGGGCTTCAACACCGCCAGTTGGTGCTCGGAAGTGCTGTTTGCACAGTCAACACTTGCTCCTGTGTTACTGGGGTTCAGTAATGTCAGCTGTTCCCCTGCTGTGTGAACGGCAAAAAGTCCTGCTGCCTCCACCCTGTTCCCCTCTCATCCCTGGGCTTCAACACCACCAGTTGGTGCTCGGAAGTGCTGTTTGCACAGTCAACACTTGCTCCTGTGTTACTGGGGTTCAGTAATGTCAGCTGTTCCCCTGCTGTGTGAATGGCAAAAAGTCCTGCTGCCTCCACCCTGTTCTCCTGTCATCCCTGGGCTTCAACACCGCCAGTTGGTGCTCGGAAGTGCTGTTTGCACAGTCAAGACTTGCTCCTGTGTTACTGGGGTTCAGTAATGTCAGCTGTTCCCCTGCTGTGTGAACAGCAAAAAGTCCTGCTGCCTCCACCCTGTTCTCCTCTCAACCCTGGGCTCCAACATCGACAGTTGGTGCTCGGAAGTGTAATTGGCACGGGTACTCACTCCTGCCCAGACTGGTTACAGCACGCCAGCTGTTTCCTGTCAGTGTCAACGTCACTTAGCCTCCAATAAGTTGTCTTGTCGTGTTGCGGTCGGGTTAGCCGACTCTATGGTGCCTGCAGTTTAGGTGCTTCCTATGTGTGCTGCGGGATATGTAAATAAAGACTGTTTCCGTTGTGACAATAGGACAATCACCCACTGTAGGACTGTGGGATTCGGTAACTGCGGCCGGCTCGCGGCCTGTCAACTTAAATTTCCATGGGTACCTTCTGCTACCCGTCCGGGTTCCAGTACCGTCAGCTGGTTCTCCGCAGTGCCTTTGGCTCTTTTCCTTCTGCTGCCCCTCTGGTTCCAGCACAGTCAGCTGGTCCTCGTTACTTCCATTGGCTCTTGTACCTTCTGCTACCCGTCCGGATTCCAGTACCGTCAGCTGGTTCTCCGCAGTGCCTTTGGCCTAGGTGCCTCCATCTCGGTATCCGAGTTCCAGCAACGTCTGCTGGTCCTTGGTAGTGCTTTGGAGCACAGGTACCTCCTGCTTAGTAACCGTGTCCCAGTAACGTCAGCTGGTCCTCGGTTGTGCCATTGGCTCTTTTCCTTCTGCTGGCCCTCCGGGTTCCAGCACAGTCAGCTGGTCCTCGTTACTTCCATTGGCTCTTGTACCTTCTGCTACCCGTCCAGATTTTTTAAATGTTTTTTTGAGTAATCACTCTGGATCTCCAACACTGAAGACGACGACCCTGAAAAACACCCCGAAGAGGACGACGAGCCCGAAGACGAGGACCCTGAAGACGAGGACCCTGAAGACGACGTCGACGACCCTGAAGACCACACGGAAGAAGAAGACCCCAAGGACGACGACCATCAAGACAACGAGCCTGAACACCATCACAAAGAAGAAATAAAAGATTACCCAGAAGATCACCAACAGGACAAAGAAGATTGAGACAAACTACAAGATACAGAACAAGAGACAGAAGAACAAGAAGCAGAAGAACAAAAAGCAGAAGAACATTAAGTATAAGACCAAAATTAAGAGCAAAATATATGCTCCAAATTATAAGCAGAAGAAGACTAAACAGTGTATGGGGGTGAGTCCGTTCCTCCTTGTGGTGCCCCTGGAAAATGCCTGCTGCTGCAGGCTAAACTGAACGCGGACAAATACTGTTGTGTTATGTTTCGGTAGCTGAGGAGTGCAGGTAAAAAAGGCAATACACCAGAGCAGTTGGAATCTATGAGATTGCAGTACCCTGACTAACCACCGCAACTAGAGGCAGCCGTGGAGCGTTCCTACGTTGGTCCTAGACGCCTCGTCACAGCCTGAGAAACTAACTACACCTAAAGATAGAAATAGGAAAGCTATCTGCCCCGGAGCAGAACCCCAAAGATAATAGAAAGCCCCCAAACATGTAATGGCGGTTAGACAAGAGGAAATACTGACACAGAAAGAAAATAGTATGAGCAAACGCTGGGCCCAAACTATCTAAATAGAAAAGGACAGGAAGGGTACTTACTGCAATCCCAGAAAACCCTGAAAAACACCAACTCTACTAATTTCAAAATCACCTGAGATCACACGACCTCTACCACCTAAATTAGTTCTCTGGTGTAAGAAAATCAAAACAGCAGCCACTGAAAAAACTGGAAAAAGCAAAAGAACAAAACCCAGCGGCTGAACCAAACTGAGAGGGCAGAAGCCCCCGGAGGGGACCCTGAAGGCCCCCAAAGAAGTGCAGGACAAAATGCAAAAATATAGCAAAAACACAAAATAAGAAATTGTCTTATCTGATAGCAGGAGATGCAGACACGACACAGCAGGCTACAAGGGAAACTGGAAAGAAGGATTCAGACCAGAACAATTGATCACCGGCAACCCTGATGGGAAAATGACTCCCTTATATAAGACCAATCAGTAACACCTGATTCCCAGTCCTCACAATCCTCACTAGTACCGCTTGTAACCACCAGAGGGAGCCTCTGCTCAGAACTCATCTCAAACCCATTCACAACAGTACCCCCCCCTTGAGGAGGGGTCACCGAACCCTCATTTGAGCAACCAGGTCGGTCAGGATGAGTTCTATGATACGCACGGATAAGTCTCCTAGCATGGATGTCCGAAGCAAACACCCAAGAATTGTCTTCCTGACCATAACCTCTCCATTTAACCAAATACTGGAGTCTTCGTCTAGAAAAACGAGAATCCAATATTTTCTCAACCACATACTCCAGATTGCCCTCAACCAAAACAGGGTCAGGAGGCACAGCAGCAGGAACCACTGGCTCAACAAACCTCTTCAACAAGGACTTGTGGAACACGTTATGGATCTTAAATGTCCCTGGAAGAAGCAAACGAAAAGAAACAGGATTAATAATCTCCATGATCTTATAAGGTCCAATGAACCTAGGCTTAAATTTAGGAGATGCTACTCTCATAGGAATATTCTTTGAGGACAACCAGACCAAGTCCCCCACTTTAAACCGAGGACCATCAGTCCTATGCCGGTTAGCAAACCGCTGGGCCTTCTCCTGAGAGAGGGACAACCTCTCCACTACCTGGTCCCAAATCTGCTGCATACGCTCAACAACAGAGTCAACACCTGGACAGACAGAAGCCTCCGTCTGTCCTGAAGAAAATCGAGGGTGAAACCCAGAATTACAGAAAAACGGAGACATCAAAGTGGCAGAGCTAGCCCTATTATTAAGAGCAAACTCAGCCAAAGGCAAAAAAGAGACCCAGTCATCCTGATCAGCAGACACAAAGCATCTTAGATAAGTCTCCAATGTCTGGTTTGTTCTCTCAGTTTGACCATTGGTCTGAGGATGAAATGCCGAGGAGAAAGACAATTGAACACCCAGTTTAGAACAAAAAGTCCTCCAAAATCTGGAAACAAACTGGACTCCTCTGTCAGACACAATGTTCTCAGGAATGCCGTGTAAACGAACCACGTGCTGAAGGAACAACGGCACCAATTCAGAGGAGGAAGGCAACTTAGGTAATGGCACAAGATGTATCATTTTGGAAAACCTATCACAAATTACCCAGATGGTGGTCATTCTCTGAGAAACAGGAAGATCGGAAATGAAATCCATAGAGATATGGGTCCATGGTCTCTTTGGCACAGGCAATGGCATCAACAAACCACTAGAGCGAGAGCAAGGCTTGGAGCGAGAGCAAGTCCCGCAGGACTGCACAAATTCCCTGACATCGCGAGACAAGGTAGGCCACCAAAAGGACCGACTAACCAAGTCTCTGGTACCAAAAATTCCGGGATGCCCAGCCAATGCGGAACAATGAATCTCAGACATCACACTCTTTTTCCATTGGTCCGGGACAAACAATTTTCCAACAGGGCAGCGCTCGGGCCTATCCTCCTGACACCCCTCCAGAGCAAGTCTCAAATTGGGCGAGATGGCGGAAAGAACTACACCCTCCTTCAAAATAACAGAGGGATCAGATAGCTCAGGAGAGTCCGCAAGGAAACTCCTCGAGAGGGCATCCGCCTTAACATTCTTAGTGCCAGGAAGAAAGGAAACCACAAAATTAAAACGTGTGAAAAACAAGGCCCACCTGGCCTGTCTAGGATTGAGTCGCTTGGCAGATTCCAGATAGACCAGATTCTTATGGTCCTCAAGGACCACCACCTGATGTTTGGCTCCCTCCAGCCAATGTCTCCACTCTTCAAAAGCCCACTTCATGGCCAATAACTCCCGATTACCCACGTCATAATTACGTTCAGTAGGAGAAAATTTTCGAGAGAAAAAGGCACCAGGGTTACTTTTAGAGGTCTCTGGATCTTTTTGGGACAAAACGGCACCTGCCCCAATTTCAGAGGCATCAACCTCCACCTGAAATGGCAGAGAAACATCAGGCTGCCGTAGAACAGGAGCAGAAGTGAATCTCTGCTTAAGTTCCTGAAACGCAGAGACTGCCTCAGGAGGCCAATTCACCACATCAGAACCCTTTCTGGTCAAATCAGTTAATGGTTTAACAATAACCGAGAAATTACCAATAAATTTACGATAAAAATTGGCAAAACCCAAAAATCTCTGAAGAGCCTTTAATGAAGTAGGTTGGACCCAATCACAGATGGCCTGAACCTTGACCGGGTCCATTTCAATAACAGATGGGGACAAAATGAATCCCAGAAATGAGATCTTCTGTACGCCAAAAGACACTTTGATCCCTTCACATACAGAGCATTCTCTCTCAAAATCTGGAATACAGTTCGAACATGTTTCACATGAGAGTCCCAGTCATTAGAAAAAATCAAGATATCATCCAAATAAACAATCAGAAATTTATCCACAAAATCCCTGAAAATGTCATTCATGAAGGACTGGAAGACGGAAGGAGCATTAGTGAGCCCAAAGGGCATCACAAGGTACTCAAAATGCCCTTCAGGGGTGTTAAATGCCGTCTTCCATTCATCCCCGTGCTTAATGCGAATAAGGTTATACGCCCCCCTGAGGTCAAGCTTGGTAAACCAAGTAGCGTTTTTCACCCTGGAAAACAGGTCAGAAATCAAGGTAACGGGTATTGATATTTCACAGTAATATTGTTCAAGAGACGATAATCAATACACGGCCTTAATGAACCATCTTTTTTGGCCACAAAGAAAAAACTGGCACCTAAGGGTGAAGAGGATGGTCTGATATGACCCTTCTCCAATGATTCCTTGATATAAGACCGCATAGCGTCATGTTCAGGTACAGACAAGTTAAAAAGGCGACCTTTAGGGAATTTACTACCCGGCACTAATTCAATAGCGCAGTCATAGCTCCTATGGGGAGGCAAGGATGCAGATTTACTTTCGCTAAACACATCAGAAAAATCAAACAAAAAGTCAGGAACATCCTCAGCCTGGGGGGAGGCAGAAAAAACAGGAGTGTTGGTATTAACACATTGGCAGCCCCAACTGGTTACAGACACAGATTTCCAATCCAAAACAGGATTATGAGACTGTAACCAAGGGAAACCCAGCAGTATAATGTCATGCAGATTATATAGAACCAAAAATTTGCAGCACTCCTGGTGATCAGGTTCAACCCTCATTATCACCTGAGTAGAAAACTGGGGTTTATTCTCAGCCAAAGGGGTAGAATCGATCCCCAGTAAAGGAATAGACTTCTGTGGGGGTATCAAGGGAAATTCACAACGTTTAGCAAAATCATAAACCATCAGGTTAATAGCTGCTCCAGAATCAACGAAAGCCTGAGCAGAAAATGAGGACAGAGAGCATATCAGAGTGACAGTTAATAAAAACTTAGTCTGAACACTACCCAAGACAACTGAGCGTGCAAAATGTCTTCCCCGCTTAGGGCAGACTGAAATAGCATGAGAGGCATCACCACAGTAGAAACATAACCCATTGCGCTTTCGAAACTCATGACGCTGTGCCCCAGACACCACTCCATCACACTGCATGGGCTCAGCAGCTGGCTCACAAGGCAACACCACTCCACGCATACTTCTCCGCTCACGCAAACGTCTGTCAATTTGAATCGCTAATGACATAGAATCATTGAGACCAGAGGGGACAGGGAATCCCACCATAACATCCTTTACATTATCCGACAAACCCTTCCGGAAAAGGGCCGCCAAAGCGTCGTCATTCCACTTGGTCAGGACTGCCCACCTACGGAATCTCTGACAGTATAACTCAGCGTCATCAAGCCCCTGATTTAATGCCAACAAGGCTTTTTCAGCTTGATCAGTGACATTAGGCTCATCGTACAATAACCCCAAGGCCTGAAAAAACGCATCAACATCACTCAAAACAGGATCCCCAGGTATCAGGGAAAAAGCCCAATCCTGAGGATCGCCGCGCAGGAGAGAGATGATAATTTGAACCTGCTGCGCTGCGTTTCCTGAGGACTTAGATTTTAAGGCAAGAAACAATTTACAGTTATTTTTGAAATTCTGAAACTTAGCTCGATCCCCTAAAAACAAATCTGGCATGGGGATCCTAGGTTCCACAACAGGCAACCCAGCAAGATAGATAGCAATACTCCGAACCTCAGTGGCAAGCTGATCCACACGGCCAGACAACTGTGCAAACTCCATTGAGAGAAAAGATCCTCCCCAGCACCCAGAGATACAGAGGGAAAAAAAAAAAAAATGCAACAAACAGAAAAATATCTCTGACAACTTTTCTTCCTTCAAAATATTTTTTCCCTTCTGTGAGTACCATACAATTTTTAGGCCGGTGATACTGTTATGTTTCGGTAGCTGAGGAGTGCAGGTAAAAAAGGCAATACACCAGAGCAGTTGGAATCTATGAGATTGCAGTACCCTGACTAACCACCGCAACTAGAGGCAGCCGTGGAGCGTTCCTACGTTGGTCCTAGACGCCTCGTCACAGCCTGAGAAACTAACTACACCTAAAGATAGAAATAGGAAAGCTATCTGCCGCGGAGCAGAACCCCAAAGATAATAGAAAGCCCCCAAACATGTAATGGCGGTTAGACAAGAGGAAATACTGACACAGAAAGAAAATAGTATGAGCAAACGCTGGGGCCCAAACTATCTAAATAGAAAAGGACAGGAAGGGTACTTACTGCAATCCCAGAAAACCCTGAAAAACACCAACTCTACTAATTTCAAAATCACCTGAGATCACACGACCTCTACCACCTAAATTAGTTCTCTAGTGTAAGAAAAACAAAACAGCAGCCACTGAAAAAACTGGAAAAAGCAAAAGAACAAAACCCAGCGGCTGAACCAAACTGAGAGGGCAGAAGCCCCCGGAGGGGACCCTGAAGGCCCCCAAAGAAGTGCAGGACAAAATGCAAAAATATAGCAAAAACACAAAATAAGAAATTGTCTTATCTGATAGCAGGAGATGCAGACACGACACAGCAGGCTACAAGGGAAACTGGAAAGAAGGATTCAGACCAGAACAATTGATCACCGGCAACCCTGATGGGAAAATGACTCCCTTATATAAGACCAATCAGTAACACCTGATTCCCAGTCCTCACAATCCTCACTAGTACCGCTTGTAACCACCAGAGGGAGCCTCTGCTCAGAACTCATCTCAAACCCATTCACAACACTGTTGTAATTTAAATGATTTGTGACAGCAAGAACGGAAGGATGAAATCTTCAAACTTTTACAGATTACAACTACAGGAATGTATGTCACAAATAAGAATATGATGAAGAAGATTAATAGGAAGAAGATAATGAAGTTGAATATGATGAAGAATAATAGTTGAATAAGAATATGAGTAATGTTAACAAAAAGATGAATAGCAAGAAGTTTAAGAAGAAGATAAATAAGGTGAAGATGAAGAATAATTTAATGAAAAAGATGATGCTGCTGAAGATCATGAAGGAGAAAGTGTGGCATAAGTAAAAAAGGTGAAGAGCATGGAAATTGTGAAACATACATATGTGCCAAAATAGAAAAAACATTAACAACATAGTCAATGTATTTGTCAATCCGAACATCTTTAAAAAAAAAAAAAAATTTCCTGCTATTCCATTTCATTGAGTTAAACATGTATGCCTTTAATGTCTCCTCCACCTTCCCCAATACATTCTACATTACTCTTTGTTGTTTTGCTTCATGTACAATTAACCTACAAGGCAAGAATGGGGTTTTTTAATTCCGATATTTTTGTCCCATAGACTTGCATTGGATTTCCGTCGTATCGGTATCGCCGATACTTTTTGGGTATCGGCGATACCCATTCCGATCCGATACTTATTGATATCGGAAAGTATCGCTCAACTCTATTAGTGAGCCCAAAGGGCATCACTAGGTACTCAAATGCCCCTCTGGGTATTAAACGCCGTCTTCCATTCATCCCCGTGCTTAATGCGAATAAAGTTATACGCCCCCCTGAGGTCAAGCTTGGTAAACCAACTAGCACTTTTCACCCTGGAAAACAGGTCAGAAATCAAGGGTAACGGATATTGATACTTCACAGTGATCTTATTCAAGAGACGATAATCAATACACGGCCTCAATGAACCATCCTTTTTGGCCACAAAGAAAAAACCGGCACCCAAGAGTGAAGAGGATGGTCTGATATGACCCTTCTCCAATGACTCCTTGATATAAGATCGCATAGCATCGTGTTCAGGTACAGACAAGTTAAAAAGGCGACCTTTAGGAAATTTAACACCCGGCACTAATTCAATAGCGCAATCGTAGCTCCTGTGAGGGGGCAAAGATGCAGATTTACTTTCACTAAATACATCCGAAAAATCAGTCAAAAAGTCAGGAACATCCTGAGACTTGGGAGAGGCAGAAAAAACAGGAGTGTCGGCATTAACACATTGGCAGCCCCAACTGGTCACAGACACAGATTTCCAATCCAAAACAGGATTATGAGACTGTAACCAAGGGAAACCTAGTACAATAATGTCATGCAGATTATACAGCACCAGAAATTTGCAACTCTCCTGATGATCTGGTTCAACTCTCATTATCACCTGAGTAGAAAACTGGGGTTTATTCTCAGCCAAAGGGGTAGAATCAATGCCCAGTAGGGGAATAGACTTCCGCAGGGGTATCATGGGAAACCCACAACGTTTGGCAAAGTCAAAATCCATCAGGTTAATAGCTGCTCCTGAATCAACAAAACCCTGAGCAGAAAATGTGGACAGGGAGCAAATCAGGGTAACAGTCAACAGAAATTTAGTCTGAACACTACCCAAGACAACTGAGCGTGCAAAACGTCTTCTCCGCTTAGGGCAGACTGAAATAGCATGAGAGGCATCACCACAGTAGAAACATAACCCATTGTGCTTTCGAAGCTCATGACGCTGAGCCCCAGAAGTCACTATCACACTGCATGGGCTCAGAAGCTGGCTCACAAGGCAACACTATCTCACGCATACCTCTGCGATCACGCAAACGTCTGTCAATTTGAATAGCCAATGACATAGAATCATTGAGACCAGAGGGAGCAGGGAATCCCACCATAACATCCTTTACATTCTCTGACAGCCCCTTCCGAAAAAGGGCTGCCAAAGCATCATCATTCCATTTGGTCAGGACTGCCCACTTTCGGAATTTCTGACAGTACAACTCAGCGTCTTCAAGACCCTGATTTAATTCCAACAAGGTTTTTTCAGCTTGATCAGTGACATTAGGTTCATCATACAATAACCCCAGAGCCAGAAAAAGTGCATCAATATCATTCAAAACAGGATCCCCAGGTGTCAGGGAAAAAGCCCAATCCTGAGGATCGCCGCGCAGGAGAGAGATGACAATTTGAACCTGCTGTGCTGCGTTACCTGAAGACTTAGGCTTTAAGGCAAAAAACAACTTACAGTTATTTTAAAATTCAGAAATTTAGCCCGATCCCCCAAAAACAAATCTGGCATGGAAATCCTAGGTTCCACAACCGGCAACCCAGCAAGATAGGTAGCAATACTCCGAACCTCAGTGGCAAGCTGATCCACACGGCCAGACAACTGTGCAAACTCCATTGAGAGAAAAAAAATCCTCCTCAGCACCCAGAGAAAAAGAGGGAAAAAATGCAACAGACAGAAAAAAGAAAAAAAAAAATCTCTGACAACTCTGACAACTTTTTTCTTTCCACACTATTTTTCCCTTCTGTGAGTACCATATAATTTTCAGTTATGGCCGGTGATACTGTTATGTTTCGGTAGCTGAGGAGGACAGGAACAACAGCAGGGCAGCCGAACACCTGAGATGTTGGTAACTGATGGGTTGCAGATTCCTAAACTAACGACACAACTAGTGGTAGCCGTGGAGCTTTCCTACGTTGATCCTAGACGCCTCATCACAGCCTGAGAGCTAACTACACCTAAAGGCAGAAAGATGAAAGCTATCTGCCCCAGAGCAGATCCCCAAAGAAAATAGGAAGCCCCCAAACATATAATGGCGGTTAGACAAGATGAAAATACAAACATAGGCAGAAAATAGACTGAGCAAACGCTGGGGCCACAACTGACTAAATAGGATAGGACAGGAGAGATTACTTTCTGCAACCCAGAAAACCCTACAAAAATCCAACAATTCTGATTACAAAAATACTGAGACCACACGATCTCGCCACCCACTAAATCAGATCTCAGTGTGAACAAAAACCAAGCTGCAGCCGCTGAAAAAACAGGAAAAAGCAAATGAGCAAATAACAGTGGCTGCAGAAAAACTGTGAGCAGCTCAGGCCCCAGGAGGGGACCTGGCTGACCTTCACAAAAGTGCAGAAAACAATGCAAAAAGCAAGCACAAAAAGAAAAGCAAAAAATATCTTATCTGTAAGCAGGAGATGCAGGCAGGACTCCAGCAAACTTCCAAATGAACCAGGAACCACAATTGAGACAAGAACAATTGATCACCGGCAACCATCATGGGAGGGAACCTCCCTTATATCAGACCAGTCCGTGATTCCAGATTGCCCTCCTCGCTGAAAGGTTCAGTACTGTCTGTAACCACCAGAGGGAGCCTCTGCTCAGAAACCATCTCTAGCACATTCATAACAGTCCACATTCTGACGTAAATGTTATGGTCATTCAGTCAATAGTCTTCTGGTATACTGGAAATGTGGTAAGAAATTCCACACCTAGCATAAATGCTGTGGTCAGTCAGTCCTTAGACTTGTGTAAATGTTATAGTCATGCAGTCAAATCTTTACTGCAAATGTGGTCAAGCAGTCCACACCTAATTTAAATGCTATGGTCAGTCAGTCTGTGATGAACGTGCACCCAGTCCGCCACACGGTAGCCCGGGGTATCGCGGCTTGTGATCCCTCCGTTGCCACAAATGTGACGAAACCGCGGCACACACACGACGGCTGCTGCCGTCCGACCCAATAATCTGCAGGGATTTATAATTATCCCACTTCCACTTAGGAACCTGCAGCTCTCTGGCGCCCCCCTTACCCTCAGGTCAGTCAGGGAACTACACCTAGATAATTAGTCGCCAGATGGGCCACTTGGATGTGTGCTGGCTATTGGGCACGCTGCAGTGAGGGAATTATAATTACTCCGGGCCGCAGCCAGGCAATACACTTATAAAACCCGCTCCGTCACTGCCAACGCCACCCAATAGGTCAACACTTTACACCCCTTCTTTTAGCTGCCACCAGCTACGATTTACTTCATGAACAATTTATCAAGAGGGTCCGTAGCAACCCCAAAACAGAAAGCGTAGTACTTCAAGCACGTGCAAATTCGTTTATAGAGCAGGAGAAACAAACTAATAATTTTATAGGTTTATTCCTAAAAATGCAGGCAGTGCTTATAGTTTAAAAAGATGTAACAAGCTGAGACAATACAGTTATGTACAATACCGTTAGAAATAAAACAGGATTAAAGGTGAAAAACTTACATGGCACTTATGTAGGTACAGGCAAGACAGGCTGGGGGAGGAGCCACATGTCATAGTTCATTTGCAGATCTGTTAGTCAAGTCATCACAGCCCAGAATGACTAAGGGGCTCACTGCAAGACTTATACATGTGGGCTGCTGACCTCACAAAAGGGGATGGTTTTCTGGCCACCTCCCCGGGCTACAAGTTATAGTTTGAAGCTCGGAAAGATCATAAGGTTCATACCTCATCCTGTGAACCTAGCAGAATAATGGCAGACCTATCAATGATCTTACTTTAAAATGACTGTTCAAATGAGCCCAAACTTGGGTGAGATAGTTCATGGTGCATCCGAGAATCCCATTTCTCGGGTTCTGTTGGAGTTACGGGTTCACCAGTACCACGGGAACGACGCGTGATGGACGCATGTTTCAAAACCGTAGCTTTCGTGTTTCTAGCGAAAGCTCCCACCGTGTTATGAGCAAAAGAATGAATTCTCATGATATGTATGGGACCTTTTTGCAGGGTTTGGGAGACAAAGAAAATTCCTAAAGAATTCCTGAGGTGGGAGGGATGAGAGGAGTGAGCTGCAGAGAGACAGAGGGAGGGGGGCTTTGCTCTGTGCTGGTAAAACGATGGGAGTCGTAGTTCTATGTGGAAAGTTCTAGAACCGCACAAGAAATGGAGCTTGCAGTATCATCACACCTCCCCCTCTTAGAGGGCGATAAGGAGGCATGACCTGTCGGTAATCCGCCATGCGCACCTCAGCGGTTCGCCACGCCGTGACAACCCATCAGCATTCCCATGATCGCTGCCTTTCTTGTGTTGTACGGCAAAATCATACTGCTGTAGGGCAAGGCTCCAGCGTAGCAACCTACCATTGGTTCCGGACACTGTGTACAGCCAGCTCAGAGGGTTGTGGTCGGTGACCACCTTGAAGGTGCGCCCGTACAGGTAGGGCTGCAAACGTTGCAGTGCCCAGACCATGGCCAGGCACTCCTTCTCGATGGTGGAGTATGCCACTTCCCTCGGCAGAAGTTTCCGGCTCAGGTACAACACGGGGTGCTCCTGGTTCCCCGAATCAACCTGGCAGAGTACAGCACCGAGGCCAAATTCGCTGGCGTCAGTCTGTACCAGGAATGGCCGACTGCTGTCGACGGCTTTCAACACTGGAGAGCTGCACAGGGCTGTTTTCAAAGCTCGGAATGCCGCCTCACAGCCATCTGTCCAGCTGACTGTTTGGGGTAGACCGCCCTTGGTGAGGTCCGTCAAGGGTTTTGCAATGGTGCTATAGTTCGGTACGAAACGCCTATAGTACCCTGCAGTGCCCAGGAAGGACTTCACCTGTTTTTTGGTCCTGGGGTGGGCCAGGACACGATCGCGTCCACTTTCTCGGGCTCCGAACTCATGGAACCCCCGCCTACCCGGTGCCCCAGGTAGTGGATCTCCCTCATGCCCATCTGGCATTTTCCCGGCTTGATGGTCAGACCTGCCTGGTGAATACGCTTGAGCACCTCCTGGAGATGCTGAAGGTGTTCCTCCCAGGTGGAACTGAAGACGGCAATGTCGTCCAGGTACGCCACAGCGTACTCCTCCAGTCCCTGAAGCAGGTGGTTGACCATCCGCTGAAAAGTGGCAGGGGCATTCTTCATGCCAAAAGGCATGACCGTGGACTCGTACAGTCCAAAAGGGGTGATAAATGCGGATTTCTCCTGCGCCGCAGGGCTCAGGGGTATCTGCCAGTATCCACGGCTTAAATTCATGATGGATATGTACTTGGCATTCGCCAACCGCTCCAGCAGATCCTCGATGCGTGGCATTGGGTGCGCATCAGAGGTAGTGATGGCGTTGAGCCCCCTGTAGTCCACGCAGAACCGGGTGGTCCGATCCTTTTTTGGCACGAGAACTACAGGTGAGGCCCACGCGCTTTTGGACTGTCGGATCACCCCCAGCTGCAACATCTCATGGATCTCCTGGCGCATAATCTGCTGCACCTCCTCAGAGATCCAATAAGGTGTCCGCCGTAATGGGGCGTGATTCCCGGTGTCCACCTCGTGGACTGCCAACTTGGTCCTTCCGGGTTGGTTAGTGAACACGGCCCGGAAGGGTTCCAGAGTGGTCAGCAACTGCAACCGCTGGGAGACGGTTAGCGAGGCATTTACCTCCATGTCCTCAATGGATCCATTGGCCTTGGCTTGGGCCAGCATGTCCAGGAGGGGGTCCTCCTCCCCATCCTCGGGCAGATTGCAGACCGGTAGGACGCAGGCTTCACGTTCGTGATGGGCCTTCATCATGTTGACGTGAAAGGCCTTGCGCCTACCCCGAGTGTGGTCAAGCGTGACCACGTAGGTGACTGGGTTGAGCCGTTGGTGCACGACGTACGGGCCTTTCCAGGCTGCCTGAAGCTTATCCGTTGGTACGGGGACCAGCACCCACACCTTTTGACCCACCTGGTAGGTCCGCTCCCGGGCGTTCTGGTCGTACCAGTGCTTCTGGTCAGCCTGAGCCTGCGTCATGTTGTCATGCACCAGCTGCGTCAAGGTCTGCATCTTGTCGCGGAAGCGCATGACATAATCCACGATGTACACTTCCGTGGGGTTTGGCTCATCTTCCCAGGATTCTCTTATCAACCCAAGGGGTCTCCGGACTCGCCTGTCATACAGGAGCTCGAAGGGGGAGAACCCCGTCGAGGCCTGCGGGACTTCTCTGTAGTCAAATAGAAGGTGTGGGAGGTACCGCTCCCAATCGCGTCCCTGGGTCTCAACCAGCATGCGGAGCATCTGTTTGAGGGTACCGTTAAAGCGCTCACACAAACCATTGGTCTGTGGGTGATACGCACTCGATACCATACGCGTCACCTGCATTTTGCTGCAGAGAGCCTTCATTAGGCGAGACATAAATTGGGTCCCTTGATCGGTAAGCATCTCCCTGGGAAATCCTACCCATGAAAAGATGGTCACCAGTGCATCCGCCACCTTATCTGCCCTAGTTGAGGACAGAGCTACTGCCTCCGGGTACCGGGTAGCGTAGTCTACCACAGTAAGAATGTATCGCTTTCCAGAGCTGCTGGGGACGGCCAGTGGGCCCACAATGTCCACCGCGATCCTCTGGAAAGGCTCCTCTATCACTGGTAACGGGATCAGGGGAGCCTTAAGAGCAGGCCCCGCCTTCCCCACTCTTTGACAGGTGATACAGGAGCGGCAGTAGTTAGTCACATCTGTCCCCATCTTGGGCCAATAGAAGTGTTGAGACAGCCGTGCCTTAGTTTTGCTGATCCCCAAGTGTCCAGCAAGTGGAATCTCATGGGCAATCCTCAACAACTCACCTGGAACTGGTGCGGGACGACCAGCTGTTTTTCCCTCAACCACTCCTTCTGGGAATCTCCGGGTACTGTCTCCCGGTACAACCTTCCTCGTTCCCAGAACACCCTCTCCTTATCAGTCACGGAGGTGGGTGTCTCGGCGAGGTGCCTCAAGTTCTCCAGGCTCGCATCTGAGTGCAGAGCGTCCTGAAACTCCTGGCTGAAGGCAGCCAGAAGTGACATCAGGGTTCCTTCCTCACTGGGACCCTCTGGGACCGGCTCTGGGTCCACCTCTGGTTCAGTCTCTCCTGTAGCGGAGGAGGGTCCAGATGGCAGGGCGCTACCTGCGATCCGAGCACTCTGACTGCGGGTGACAGCAGCTACATATGCAGTCTCCCCGTGGATGTTTATAAACCCATCAGCCTGCGCTGCTATGGGCTCTACCTCCCCATCCACCCCCAACACTTCAGGAGCAGTGCTACTTATGGGCCAGTTACCTTCCTCGGTGGCACTGGTCAGTCTCATGGCGTCACCTTCCTCACGGTTCCCATGTACCTCCCCATTTCCTTGAGCACTGTCGCTTTCTCCTGCTAGGGGTTCCTCAGCCGTCTCACTCCGCAGAGCGACGGGGCTGAACGCTCCTGTACCTGTGGACACATCTACCACTTCAGAGAAAGGGTTAACAGGTTCAGATGGCACAGATACATCACTATCATCATCATTCCTAGGAAAAGAAAGGTTATCGGTTGCATAATCACTTCGCAAAGCATTGGCAGGTAACACATTCAGTTTCCCATCATCATCAACATCATGGTTAACGTTAACCTTATTATCAGATTGGGGAGGGGTGTCAGGGACATAGTACGGCACCATCCTCCCCAGATCAGTCCCCAATAAAACATCAGTGGGCAGGTTTTCGGACACCCCCACTTCCTGCACCCCGCTCACGGCACCCCAGTCAATGAAAACCTGGGCTATCGGCAAGGGGCAGCGGACGCCCCAATCCCAGTGACAGTTAGGGTTTTCCCCGGAATCAACTCTTCAGGGGCCGCCAGTTCAGGTCGGATGAGGGTTCGTTCAGCCCCAGTGTCTTTGAGGCCTGTAGCAAGACGGGCCCCCACGCGGACGGGCTGCACGTTGTCATCAACCCTCCCCACCACACCACCCACCAAAAGAACAGAGGCGTTGGGCCCGGAGGCCTTGGCTGGGGGGTTCTTCTGCCTCTCCGGACAGGTGGCGCTGATGTGTTCAGTCCGTTTACAGGAGAAACACTGGCGGGGGTCTGATGTAGGCCTGGCACTGGCAAAGGGGATAGTGCCTCCAGAGGGACGGCTGGGGGCACTGGGGTTGGTTGCAGGCTTACCCCCTCCCCAGCGGGCGGTGACGGGCTTCCGCACCTCGAGTTTCCGGTTGGCCTCATAGCTTCAGGCGCCAATCATGGTCGTCGGCGGGGAGTTCCTCCAGGGCCACCTGCAGGTAAGGGTCCAACCCGCCCTGGCTGTAAGCATTCAGGGTTTGGGCCTCTGCTGCAGCACCACCTTGGCTTGGGCCGGCTCCTGCGCCCGCCACGCTCTGAGGCTCGTCCAGTTCCTTCAGGGCCTGGACCAGTTGGGCTTTGGTTCGGTTCGTGTGGACAAGGCCGTGGTACTTGCAGATTCCCACAAGAGTGTCCTTGCTCTGCTTTTCGTACCAACTTGCTCCTCTTGTAGCCATGTTTGCCAAATAAAAGATAGGATAGAAAACAAAGAGAAAGGGAGGGGTAACCGCAAGTACACACAATTGTCTCAGGACTAATAAACACTGAGCTTGTTCTCCAAAACTTTAGTTGCAGGGTCCCTGAAGAACCGTGCAAGTTTTTTAGTGAATGGAATGATTGCTCAAACCAGATCACTAATGTTCTATAATCCCACCGCTCTGCCACCAATGTGATGAACGTGCACCCGTTCCGCCACACGGTAGCCCGGGGTATCACGGCTTGTGATCCCTCCGTTGCCACAAATGTCACGAAACCGCGGCACACACACGACGGCTGCTGCCGTCCGACCCAATAATCTGCAGGGATTTATAATTATCCCACTTCCACTTAGGAACTTGCAGCTCTCTGGCGCCCCCCTTACCCTCAGGTCAGTCAGGCAACTGCACCTAGATAATTAGTCGCCGGACGGGCCACTTGGATGTGTGCTGGCTATTGGGCATGCTGCAGTGAGGGAATTATAATTACTCCGGGCCGCAGCCAGGCAATACACTTATAAAACCCGCTCCGTCACTGCCAACGCCACCCAATAGGTCAACACTTTACACCCCTTCTTTTAGCTTCCACCAGCTATGATTTACTTCATGAACAATTTATCAAGAGGGTCCGTAGCAACCCCAAAACAGTAACGTAATACTTCAGGCACGTGCAAATTCGTTTATAGAGCAGGAGAAACAAACTAATAATTTTATAGGTTTATTCCTAAAAATGCAGGCAGTGCTTATAGTTTAAAAAGATGTAACAAGATGAGACAATACAGTTATGTACAATACCGTTAGAAATAAAACAGGATTAAAGGTGAAAAACTTACATGGCACTTATGTAGGTACAGGCAAGACAGGCTGGGGGAGGAGCCACACGTCATAGTTCATTTGCAGATCTGTTAGTCAAGTCATCACAGCCCGGAATGACTAAAGGGGCTCACTGCAAGACTTATACATGTGGGCTGCTGACCTCACAAAAGGGGATGGTTTTCTAGCCACCTCCCTGGGCTACAAGTTATAGTTTGAAGCTCGGAAAGATCATAAGGTTCATACCTCATCCTGTGAACCTAGCAGAATAATGGCAGACCTATCAATGATCTTACTTTAAAATGACTGTTCAAATGAGCCCAAACTTGGGTGAGATAGTTCATGGTGCATCCGAGAATCCCATTTCTCGGGTTCTGTTGGAGTTACGGGTTCACCAGTACCATGGGAACGACGCGTGATGGACGCATGTTTCAAAACCGTAGCTTTCGTGTTTCTAGCGAAAGCTCCCACCGTGTTATGAGCAAAAGAATGAATTCTCATGATATGTATGGGACCTTTTGCAGGGTTTGGGAGACAAAGAAAATTCCTAAAGAATTCCTGAGGTGGGAGGGATGAGAGGAGTGAGCTGCAGAGAGAGAGAGGGAGGGGGCTTTGCTCTGTGCTGGTAAAACGATGGGAGTCGTAGTTCTATGTGGAAAGTTCTAGAACCGCACAAGAAATGGAGCTTGCAGTATCATCACACAGTCCATAAACTAGTGTAAAAGTTTTTGCAGGCTTGTCCACAGTCCATTGTAAAAGTAGTCAGTCAGTCCACATTCTAGTGTAAATGTTGTGGTCATTCATTCTATAGTCTTCTGGTCTTCTAGAAATGTTGTCAGAAATTCCACACCTAGCATAAATGCTGTGGTCAGTCAGTCCTTAGACTAGTGTAAAATTTATAGTCAGCCAGTGCAAACTATACTGGAAATGTGGTCAAGCAGTAAAAATCGAAAGTAAATTACAAGGTCAGAAAGTCCTTAAACAAGTGCAAATGCTGTGCTCAGTCAGCCCAAAGTCTTCTGGAAATGTGGCCAGGCAGTCCTAACATACTGTAAATGCTGTGGTTAGTCAGTCTTCAGTCTAGTGTAAATTCTTAGATTATTCATCCACAGGCTAGTGTGAAAGTTTTGGTCCGTCAAGTCCAAGGTCTACTGTAAATGTGTCCAGTCAGTCCACAGTGTAGTGTAAATGATGAGGTCAGTCATTTCAGAGTCTATTATAAATTCTTTGGTCAGGCGGTCCATAGTCTAGTATAATTACTGTGGTCAGTCAGTTCACAGTCTAGTGTAAATCATATTGTCAGTCGGTCCACAGACTAGTATAAATCCTGTGGTCAGTCAGTCCAAAGTCTAGTGTAAATTAAGTGGTCAGTCGGTTCACAGTCTATTGTAAATGCTTTGGTCAGTCGGTCCAAAGTCTGGTATAAATACTGTGGTCAATCAGTCCACAGTCTAGTGTAAATTCTGTGTTCAGTTGGTTCACAGTCTGGTGTAAATGTTGCTGTTAGTCAGTCCACAGTCTAGTGGAAATTCCGTGGTCAGTCGCTCCACAGTCTAGAGTAAATTATGATATTCGTATCTTATAATCGAGGCATTGAATGTTATACTGCTGATAAGAAGCCTATTTATGACAAATAGGAACATTTTCTTATTTTAGAAGACAGAGGATAAGGAGACGAAATGTTCCTTACCTCTGTACCTGAGATATGGTTATGTTATACTAGAAGTTGGGTATAGAAGATATACATGTGAAAAACACAAACAGTATATTCTCATGTACCAGGAAGGTGTTATTACACCTCGGCAGGCCTAGAACTTATGCCTAAACCGACGATTATCAGTAATTAATATAAATATTAATTACCTGTGATGAGATTTTTCTTATTCTTTTCTTGAAATCCTGAAGTAAAAATGTCATGTTCCACCATCTCACTGGGCGTCAGTCACCTGTAAATAGTCAAAGGTGTGATAATATGTTCCTGCTACATGCTATACACAAAGAAAAATATAACACACTAGGGCTAAAATGACTTATCTCAGGTATAAGGACTGTGGCCAGTTTAGTGTGAAAGCTGTAGTCAGTCATTCGATAGTTTACTGTATATGTTATGTTCAGTCATTCTACAGTCTTCTGTAAATGTTATAGTTAGACTACAGTTTACATGAAATGTGGTCAGACAGTCCACACCTAGCATAAATGCTGTCGTCAGCCAGTCTTTAAACTAGTGTAAATGTTATAGTATGGCAGTCAAAACTTTACTGGAAATGTGGTAAGGCAGTCCACACCTAGTTTAAATGCTATGGTCATTCAGTCCATAAACTAGTGTCAAAGTTTTTGTCCACCACTCCACAGTCCATTGTAAAAGAGGTCAGTCAGTCCACATTCTGACGTAAATGTTGTGGTCATTCAGTCAATAGTAGAGTTGAGCGATACTTTCCGATATCCTAAAGTATCGGAATCGGAATGGTATCGCCGATATCACTAAAATATCGGCGATACCCGATACCGATACCGGAAGTCCCATGTAAGTCTATGGGAACAAAATATCGAAATTAAAAAAAAACCATTCTTGCCTTGTTGGTTAATTGTACATGAAGGAAAACAAGAAAGAGTAATGTAGAATGTATTGGGGAAGGTTGAGGAGACATTAAAGGCATAGATGTTTAACCCAATCAAATGGAATAGCATAAATATTTTTTTTTTAAAGATGTTCGGATTGACGAAGAAATTGACAATGTTAACGTTTTTTATATTTAGGCAAATATGTATATTACACAACTTCCATGCTGTTCATCTTCACCTTTTTAACTTTTCACACACTTTCTCCTTCATAATCTTCTGCAGCATCATCTTTTTCATCAAATTATTCTTCATCTTCACCTTCTTTATCTTCTTCTTAAACTTCTTGCTATTCATCTTTGTTAACATTACTCATATTCTTCTTATTAAACTATTATTCTTATTCATATTCTGCTTCATCTTCATCATATTCTTATTTGTGACAGAGAATCCTGTACTTGTAATCTGTCAAAGTATGAATTTTTCATCCTTCCGTTCTTGCTGTCACAAAAGATTTAAATTACAACAGTATTTGTCCGTGTTCAGTTTAGCCTGCAGCAGCAGGCATTTTCCAGGGGCACCACGAGGAGGAACGGACTCACCCCCATACACTGCTTAGTCTTCTTCTGCTTAGAATTTAGAGCATATATTTTGCTCTTCATTTTGGTCTTATACTTCATGTTCTTCTGCTTTTAGATCTTCTGCTTATTGTTCTTGTGTCTCTTGTTCCGTATCTTGTATTTGTAGCACAATCTTGTACCAGCTGATGTTACTGGGACACGGTTACTAAGCAGGAGGTACCTGTGCTCCAAAGCACTACCAAGGACCAGCAGACGTTGCTGGAACTCGGATACCGAGATGGAGGCACCTAGGCCAAAGGCACTGCGGAGAACCAGTTGACGGTACTGGAACCCGGAGGGGCAGCAGAAGGAAAAGAGCCAATGGCACAACCGAGGACCAGCTGACGTTACTGGGACACGGTTACTAAGCAGGAGGTACCTGTGCTCCAAAGCACTACCAAGGACCAGCAGACGTTGCTGGAACTCGGATACCGAGATGGAGGCACCTAGGCCAAAGGCACTGCGGAGAACCAGTTGACGGTACTGGAACCCGGACGGGTAGCAGAAGGTACAAGAGCCAATGCAAGTAACGAGGACCAGCTGACTGTGCTGGAACCCGGAGGGGCAGCAGAAGGAAAAGAGCCAATGGCACAACCGAGGACCAGCTGACGTTACTGAACCCCAGTAACACAGGAGCAAGTGTTGACTGTGCTAACAGCACTTCCGAGCAACAACTGGCGGTGTTGGAGCCCAGGGTCAAGGAGGATGTTTAAATACTAGATCAAGTAATTTCCTTGTTACCTGTCAATTTTAAATGTCTATACTTCAAACAAGAGAAAGATAACCTTTACTACCATAAGATGATGATTTCATTTAAACTAATATCTAGATAAATAAAGAATTGACAAACATAAACACATACATTAACATGTTGAACAGCAATGCAAACCACAAAATAAATTAGTTAAGGAATCTGCTATACGGTTGTACATAAAAGCATACAAGTACATATCTGAATCCATTAATGATGGATAAGTAACAGTATGTACACCATTTTTATTGTATAGACAATGAATGTCTGACTTCAAAACATCATCAGCATTACAAGTTATCTGTGATATTACTAAAATGTTCCATTTGCTGAATAATGTCACTAAATATTTTATACAAAATTATACAATTTCCATCATGTAATACTCATAATATGTGGCAATAATCATTTTTATTAACAAACATAACCTTTCAAAAGTGCATAGTGCATAGTGAAAATTGCTATTTATGGCTGACTGTGACTGTCGACTTGGAAGCATGACAACAGATAGATAAGGTATATATAGATGAGACTGCATAGCCACAGATGGTGAATGGCGATGTAATACTGTACCTCAATAAAGTGTGCGTCACTATACATAATTTTTTTTATATAGCTTTATAAACAGGGTACATGGATGTATGCTTGTGCCTTTGTTTTGACGCACAGACTGCCTTCCTGCTGAGACGCATTGGGTAGTGAACAGTTGTGTGCAGTGTTCACTGCAGTCTCTGCGGAATAACCACACTTAGACCTTATAACTTTTCAGAGTTTCTTTATCAATCTACCAAGATGAAGAAGGCAGGGAGTAAGGCACGTGGTCGTGGAGTTTCTTCAGGGAGAGGACGTGGGGATTCTGTGGCTGCTGCGGCCCCCAGTGACACAGCATCCACCAGTTTTCCCCGTGAGCGTTCCTTTATGCGCACTTTTGTAGGAGCTCGGAGTACCCCCCTGCTGCGGGAAGAACAAATTGAAGCCGTTGTTGTTTGGATGTCAGCCAATGCATCGACTTCAATTGCTTCCACCTCCTCTCAGGACCACAGCACTGTTGGGCAACCATCTGTCTCTTCACCGCCTGGCAAATTGCCCAGGCAGTCAGAGAGTTCTGTACAGGAGCCAGCTGAGTGTCTGCTTCTGTTCTCAGAATCTATTGGCTTGCAAACAGGGGCCCAGCCAAGCAGCATTCTGTAATGTGAAGAGGGAGTATGCAGTGATGCGCAACAGCTGTGTCTCTCTGAATCTGAAGAGGCGGGTGAGACAGTGCCGATGGTCAGCACACCGCAGAACGCATCTGATGATGATGAGACCCAGGTGCCAGTTTCTGTTGAGCATGGTGCTGGCCAGACCACCCAACAGCAGGTGTTGGAAGAGGGTAGTGGAGATGATGAGGTCCAAGACCCAACATGGCATGAGGAACAGGAAGGTGGTGGGAGCAGCTCAGAGGAATAATAATAATATTTATTTATATAGCGCCATCATATTCCGCAGCGCTTTACAGTTTAGCCGTTTCAGAACACAAGTCATAAGTAACAACGTTAACAATACAATAATTTAAGCTAAATAAGTCGCCCCTGCTCGTGACAGCTTACAATGTACAATGAGATGTGGGAGATACAAAGTATAGGTGTTTATATACAATGGTGCATTTACAATGATGTTCCAGCCATCTTAAGGGACTGAGGGATGGAGATAGTGAATGGGCTAGAGACACACACACACTTACACAGAATACATAGAATGACTTTGATTAGTGAATGTGATAGGCCGCTCTGAACAAATGTGTTTTGAGGGAGCGCCTGAAACCATGCAAATTGTGGATAGTCCTAATTTCTTGGGATACAGCATTCCAGAGGATTGGCATAGAGCAGGAGAAGTCTTGGAGTCGGGAGTGTGAGGTACGTATTAGTGCAGAGGTTAGTCTAAAGTCGTTTGCAGAGCGCAGCAGTCGGTTAGGCCGATAGATAGAAATGAGGGAGGAGATGTAGGAGGGGTGCTGCACTGTGGAGAGCTTTGTGGGTGAGAACCAGTACTTTGGTTGAAAGCTGGGAGAGGCCTAGAGAAATGGTTAGTGATAGAAGGAAGATAGAGGAAGACATTGCCCCAACGGTACAAACAGGAGGGAGAGTTAGGCTGCAGACTCGGTTGCCTGTAGCCTCCAGTTTGGCACCTGTTCGGAGCAGTTGTCTTCCAAAAGTCAAAACGTGCGCTCCCAGGACTTGCACTGCGTGGTCCTTTTTTCACACACTTGCACATGATATTTGCTATGTGAAATGCAAGCTGTGTAATTACAAATTAAAAATAGCTAAAAGTGTCAGTCACCTCAATACCACAAATATGTGGAAACATGTGCGGACAAAGCACGTAGTTGAGTTACAAAGACACACTAGAGATGTAGGCCAACCTACAGCAGCACCTACATCTTCAGGTTGTGTTGAAGCCTCTTCATCGAGCTCACACACAGCTGGTTATGCTTCCTCACAGGATCGCCATGGAAGAACCTCGGCCACTGTTGTCCAGAGACAAACTGTTATTCCACACACAGCAGCAAGTTCCCTGTCATCCTCACACTCCCAGGCCACAAAACAGCCATCGGTAGCACAGGCATGGGATAAAAGACGGCCATACTCCGCAAACCATGCACGAGCACAGGCTCTGAATGCTGGCATTGCAAAACTCCTGTCCCTTGAAATGCTGTGATTCAGGCTGGTGGAGACAGACAGTTTCCGTAACTGAATATCATTGTCAATCCCACAATACAATGTGCCAAGCCGATTTCATTTCAGCAGGCAAGCCGTCCCTGGTCTGCAAAAGCATGTTGAGGGAAAAATTAAACATGCGCTACTAAAAGCCCTCAGTAGCAAGGTCCACCTGACCACCGATGCGTGGACCAGTACCCATTGTTATGATCTGCTACAACCAGTAAGGAAAGAAGGGAATTCTGTCCCTACAATACAACTAAGCTGAATCCCTACGATGTAACGGGGAACCTGATCCTGCGACCAGACCCGCTAAAGTCCTCATCTAGTGTGAACGAAGACCTATAGTTGCGAGGGAGTAATCCCTACAAGATCTAGGGACTGTGAGAAAAGGTGGACACCTCCTAACATAAATTGTAGCATGGATAATTAAACAGAAAAATAAATACTTTGTGATCCTAACATCAAGCAAAACTGACAGATTAAGGCACCTAAGCACCCGGCTAGCTTAACAGTAGATAATACAATGAAGTCAAGCAAAGCCAGAAGGGCGGAGCCAGACTAAATAGGGAAAAAAGGTCATGTGACCAGCAAACTGAAACAAAACCTAACAAGAGGGTTCTAACACCCATGGCCAGGGACAATACCTTTCCCTCACTGCCCATTGGGTCAATGTTGTGCAGCCGGGTACTGATCTTGCGAGTGGCGCTGTACGTGTTCTGCCAACTCCAAGGATTGCAGGAATCAAGTCTGTACACATTGATTCCTCCTCCTATTCCAGTTCCTCAGAATCATCGCTGCAGGAGCCGTCACGGTCTACCTCCACATGGACCCGTGAACGTTTACCTGTTGCGACCGATATGAGCACAGCCGTGTCCAAATGTCAACAGGCCATCCTGAAATTAATTTCCATGGGGAATCTTAGCCACACAGCGCAGGAGCTCTGTAATGCCATAAAGCAGGAGAGCGACGTGTGGTTTTTGGAAGAGAATCTACAGGCAGGCTTGGTAGTGTGTGACAATGGCCGAAATCTGGTGTCAGCTCTGGGCCTTGGCAACCTCACTCACATACCATGTCTGTCATATGTGCTCAACTTGGTCGTGCAGAGTTTTTTGAGGGACTATCCGGATCTTGATGCACTGCTGCACAAGGTCCGCCTAGAGTGCGCTCACTTGCGACGTTCCAGCATGGCCAGATCGCTGATTGCAGCTCTGCAACGCAGATTTCACCTTCATGAACATCGCATCATATGTGACGTACCCACCAGGTGGAATTCCTCGTTACATATGTTGGAGCGGTTGTGTGAGCAGCAGCCAACAGTAATGGAGTATCAGCTGCATCAGGCGCAGTCAACTCGCAATTTGCGCCGTTCACACTTCACCACTACTGAGTGGGCCTCTATAATAAGAATAATAATATTATTTATTTATATAGCGCCATAATATTCCGCAGTGCTTTACAGTTTAACAGTTTCAAAACACGAGTCATAAGTAACAACGTTAACAATACAATAATTAAAGCAAAATCAGCCGCCCCTGCTGGTGAAAGCTTACAATCTACAATGAGGTGTGGGAGATACAAAGTACAGGTGTTTATATACAATGGTGTTTTTTACAATGATGGTCCAGCCATTTTAAGGAAGTGAGGGATGCATGGAGATAGTGAATGGGCTACACACACAGAATTACACATAGAATGACTTTGATTAGTGAATGTGATAGGCCACTGTGAACAAATGTGTTTTGAGGGAGCGCCTGAAACCATCCAAATTGCGGATAGTCCTAATTTCTTGGGGTAGAGCATTCCAGAGGATTGGCGCAGCGCGGGTGAAGTCTTGGAGTTGGGAGTGGGAGGTACGGATTAGTGCAGAGGTTAGTCGAAGGTCGTTTGCAGAGTGCAGCAGTCGGTTAGGCCGATAAATATAAATAAGGGAGGAGATGTAGGGGGGTGCTGCGCTGTGGAGAGCTTTGTTGGTGAGAACCAGTAATTAGAATTGGATCCTATAATGAATGGGCAGCCACTGCCAGTGTAATGAGTGGCGAATAACTCTATGAAGGATATCTGCCACGTTTTGCGTGCGTTTGATGAGTCAACGCGGATGGCGAGTGCAGATGATGCACTAGTCAGCCTGACTGTCCCCCTTATCTGCCTGCTTCAAAAAACACTGCAAGCACTAAGGCATGAGGTTTTGGAAGAGGTGGAGGATGAGGAGTCACAAATTCCATCACCTTCTGGACAGTCAGCGCAACGTGGTTCCTCACAAAGGGCTGGAGGACTTTCAAAGTACCATGCTGTATCAACAATTGAACCTCCAGAGTCGCTGTCTATATTTTCATAACCATTACAAACTTTTAATGTATTTACAAAGCACATAATGTACATTTTTTGTCTATCCTTTTGTAATGCTATTGTGTTTCCATAAACTGATGTTACAGAATTATGATACAAAGTTTTTAAATTTTGAGTTTTAAATTTTGTAAATTTATATGTATTTGAAGGACTTTGTGAGGAGGATGAGGAGGAGTCAATGGAGGAGGAAGACATCGCTCCAGAGGGAGGTAGACAATGCTCTAGTCAGTATGTAGACCAAGGGTGGGGTGATGCACAGCAGGCGGAGATGACGCCTCTTGCAGGGGACAACGTTTCTTGGCCAGTTGGGAGTCTGCAGCACATGGTTGATTTCATGCTGCAGTGGCTGAGAAACGACCGCCGCATCGAATACATTCACACCACGTCTGATTATTGGGTGTACACCCTCCTAGACCCTCGCTACCGGGACAACTTACAAAGCCTCATCACACCGTTGAACCGGGAGCGTAAAATGCGGAAGTACCAAGACACACTGGTGCAATCCATAATGTTCTCCATTCCAGCCGAGAGCACTGCTGCTGCTACTGATTTACAAAGCAGCTCTGTGCGTCGAGGCAGTGGAGACAGCTCTGCAACAAGAGGGAGCACAAGCAGCGCCTCTGCACAGGGCAAGAACAGTATGTTCCAAATGTGTCGAAGTTTTGTGGCAGCGCCACCAATGTCTACACCATCCGAGACGGCTCCAGTCAGCAGGAGGCAACATTTCCGTAAGATGGTTACAGACTACATGTCTTGCCCTCTCAGTGTACTCTCAGATGGCTCTTCCCCATTCAAGTTTTGTGTCTCTAAGCTGGATACATGGCCAGAGCTTAGCCAGTATGCATTGGAGGTGCTGGCTTGATCTGCTGCCAGTGTATTATCGGAGCGCGTCTTTACTGCTGCAGGTGGTGTACTAACAGACCGTTGCATGCGACTATCCTACGATAATGTAGAACGGCTTACTTTTCTGAAAATGAACTAGGCATGGATCTCGCCTGAATTTGCCTGTCCGGTTTCAGATTAACTAACTGGTTGGCAACGTTTTCCATGTCTCCTGTTATGTTCATCTTTCTACCACCTGAGCTATACTCCCTGGGCTACAACACTGCCAGTTGCTGCTCAGAAGTGTCGTGTCCACAGACCAATACACAAGCTATAGTGATAGTGGGGTTCAGTAACGCCTGCTGTTCCCCTGCTGTGTGTCCGGCAAAAATTACTGCTACCTAGCTACACATGTTTAAAAAAAACATGACATGTTAAAGTGGCTAGTGCTACACATAGATATCAGGCTACACCCTTATTTCTAAGCTGTAAACAAGTGAAACGTCAAATTTAAAACCATTCAATGATTAGTGTTGGTAACAAATCTGTAACTAAATAATTGTGACATATTATGGCAGATATCCACATGTCTAACACAAATGCTAACACAAAAGCATACTTATGCTATAGGGTACTGATGGTGAACCTTCTCACTCCATAACTTTGACCAATCCAACTCACATCATGCCTCAAATGCTGCAATGTTGGAAGTGCATAATGTGGGTTGAACTTTGACAACAGCTGCAGTGCGAAGGTTATCCTTCTGTGTTCTTGGCTTTTAAATAAAAGCATACAAGTAAATATAATAATACATTGTTGATTAAGGGACATGATGTACACCTGTAATATTGTGCAAACAATGGATGTAGGACTATTCCTCTTCAACATTACTTATATTTGTGTCATTTGAAAAAATACATATTTTAGTTAAAAATTAAAAACCCATGTTCAGTAGCTGTGAAAGGCCCGTTTGTGTACTTCTATATTGTTTGCAACCAATGTATTGTATACGGATGGAAGCGCGTCACACTAATAGATTAGATTTATTTTAAATGGAATGTAGCAGAACCAATTGGAGATAAATGAAAAGGATGAGCCACTGAGACACGCTCAGCAGAGTACAAGCAGCAGTGCTTGAACAAGTAACTGGAGCGTGATCTGCACTCAAAAAAGTAAAAAACACAGACTGAAGTGAACACTGAAACACAACTGTCCACAATCTGTGAAAAGCTCCTTTCTGTACTTCTATAGTGTTTGCAACCAATGTATTGTATACGGATGGAAGCGCGTCACACTAATAGATTAGATTTATTTTAAATGGAATGTAGCAGAACCAATTGGAGATAAATGAAAAGGATGAGCCACTGAGACACGCTCAGCAGAGTACAAGCAGCAGTGCTTGAACAAGTAACTGGAGCGTGATCTGCACTCAAAAAGTAAAAAACACAGACTGAAGTGAACACTGAAACACAACTGTCCACAATCTGTGAAAAGCTCCTTTCTGTACTTCTATAGTGTTTGCAACCAATGTATTGTATACGGATGGAAGCGCGTCACACTAATAGATTAGATTTATTTTAAATGGAATGTAGCAGAACCAATTGGAGATAAATGAAAAGGATGAGCCACTGAGACACGCTCAGCAGAGTACAAGCAGCAGTGCTTGAACAAGTAACTGGAGCGTGATCTGCACTCAAAAAAGTAAAAAACACAGACTGAAGTGAACACTGAAACACAACTGTCCACAATCTGTGAAAAGCTCCTTTCTGTACTTCTATAGTGTTTGCAACCAATGTATTGTATACGGATGGAAGCGCGTCACACTAATAGATTAGATTTATTTTAAATGGAATGTAGCAGAACCAATTGGAGATAAATGAAAAGGATGAGCCACTGAGACACGCTCAGCAGAGTACAAGCAGCAGTGCTTGAACAAGTAACTGGAGCGTGATCTGCACTCAAAAAAGTAAAAAACACAGACTGAAGTGAACACTGAAACACAACTGTCCACAATCTGTGAAAAGCTCCTTTCTGTACTTCTATAGTGTTTGCAACCAATGTATTGTATACGGATGGAAGCGCGTCACACTAATAGATTAGATTTATTTTAAATGGAATGTAGCAGAACCAATTGGAGATAAATGAAAAGGATGAGCCACTGAGACACGCTCAGCAGAGTACAAGCAGCAGTGCTTGAACAAGTAACTGGAGCGTGATCTGCACTCAAAAAAGTAAAAAACACAGACTGAAGTGAACACTGAAACACAACTGTCCACAATCTGTGAAAAGCTCCTTTCTGTACTTCTATAGTGTTTGCAACCAATGTATTGTATACGGATGGAAGCACGTCACACTAATAGATTTGATTTTTTTCTAATATAATGGAGCTGCACCAATTCCACTAAATAAAATAAAATAAAAAAAAAAAGTGACACGTGCAGATGCCCACAAACAGCGGTGGATGCAGAGCAAACTGCAGCGTCACCTGCACTGTCACACACACACCTTGCACAGAGCTGTTAAAACACTGGCAAAATGAAGCTTTACACAGCGGTTGGTAAACTAGCCTGCCTCAAGCACAGTAGTACACAAAATCGCAATATCTAACTGTCCCTCAGAGTCAGCACAGCAGCGTTCTGTCCCTAACTGAGTTCACAGCACAGTGACGCTAAAATGGCTGCGGCGCCTTTTATAGTGCATTCTGACATCATTTCAGCAGCCAATCACAGCCATGCCATTAGTTAAGATGACCGCATCATTACAGGATGTGCCCACACTTCGTAGGATTCCTCATTGGCTGACTAAAATCACATTGCCTCTCAAAGAATTATGGGAACTTCCGATTCCGGTATACGATATTGAAAAAGTATCGGAATTAAGTATCGGAATTCCGATAACGCGAATATCGGCCGATACCCGATACTTGCGGTATCGGAATGCTCAACACTAGTCAATAGTCTTCTAGTAAACTGGGAATGGGGTAAGAAATTCCACACCTAGCATAAATGCTGTGGTCAGACAGTCCTTAGATTTGGGTTAATGTAATAGTTAGGCAGTCAAATCTTTACTGCAAATATGGTCAAGCAATCCACTCCTAGTTTAAATGCTATGGTCCGTCAGTCCTTAAACTAGTGTAAAAGTTTTTGCAGGCCAGTCCACAGTCCATTGTAAAAGTGGTCAGTCAGTCCACATTCTAGTGTAAATGTTGTGGTCATTCAGTCTATAGTCTTCTGGTCTTCTAGAAATGTTGTCAGAAATTCCACACCTAGCATAAATGCTGTGGTCAGTCAGTCCTTAGACTAATATAAATTTTATAGTCAGCCAGTGCAAACTATACTGGAAATGTGGTCAAGCAGTCCAAATCAAAAGTAAATGACATGGTCAGTAAGTCCTTAACCAAGTGAAAATGCTGTGCTCAGTCAGCCCAAAGTCTTCTGGAAATGTGGCCAGGCAGTCCAAACATAGTGTAAATGCTGTGGTTAGTCAGTCTTCAGACTAATGTAAATGCTTTGATCATTCATCCACAGGCTAGTGTAAAAGTTTTGGTCCGTCAAGTCCAAGGTCTACTGTAAATGTGTCCAGTCAGTCCACAGTGCAGTGTAAATGATGTGGTCAGTCAGTCCAGAGTCTATTATAAATTCTTTGGTCATGCGGTCCATAGTCTAGTATAAATACTGTGGTTAGTCCACAGTCTAGTGTAAATCATGTTGTCAGTCGGTCCACAGTCTGGAATAAATACTGTGGTCAATCAGTCCACAGTCTGGTTTAAATGCTGTGGTCAGTCAGTCCACATTCTAGTGTAAATCATGTTATCAGTCGGTCCACAGTCTAGTAAAAATCCTGTGGTCAGTTAGCCCATAGTCTAGAGTAAATGAAGTGGTCAGTCGGTTCACAATCTATTGTAAATGCTTTGGTCAGTCGGTCCAAAGACTGGTATAAATACTGTGGTCAAGCAGTCCACAGTCTAGTGTAAATTCTGTGTTCAATTGGTTCACAGTCTAGTGTAAATGTTGTTGTTAGTCCGTCCACAGTCTAGAGGAAATGCTGTGGTCAGTCGGTCAATAGTCTAGTGTAAATGTTGTTGATAGTCAGTCCACAGTCTAGTGGAAATTCTGTGGTCAGTCGCTCCACGGTCTAGAGTAAATTATGATATTCGCATCTTATAATCGAGGCATTGAATGTTATACTGCTGATAAGAAGCCTATTTATGACAAATAGGAACATTTTCTTATTTTAGAAGACAGAGGATAAGGAGACGAAATGTTCCCTACCTCTGTACCTGAGATATGGTTATGTTATACTAGAAGTTGGGTATAGAAGATATACATGTGAAAAACACAAACAGTATATTCTCATGTACCAGGAAGGTGTTATTACACCTCGGCAGGCCTAGAACTTATGCCTAAAGCGACGATTATCAGTAATTAATATAAATATTAATTACCTGTGATGAGATTTTTCTTATTCTTTTCTTGAAATCCTGAAGTAAAAATGTCATGTTCCACCATCTCACTGGGCGTCAGTCACCTGTAAATAGTCAAAGGTGTAATAATATGTTCCTGCTACATGCTATACACAAAGAAAAATATAAAATGACTTATTTCAGGTATAAGGACTGTGGCCAGTTTAGTGTGAAAGCTGTAGTCAGTCATTCGATAGTTTACTGTATATGTTATGTTCAGTCATTCTACAGTATTCTGTAAATGTTATAGTTAGACTACAGTTTACATGAAATGTGGTCAGACAGTCCACACCTAGCATAAATGCTGTCATCAGCCAGTCTTTAAACTAGTGTAAATGTTATAGTATGGCAGTCAAAACTTTACTGGAAATGTGGTAAGGCAGTCCATACCTAGTTTAAATGCTATGGTCATTCAGTCCATAAACTAGTGTCAAAGTTTTTGTCCACCACTCCACAGTCCATTGTAAAAGAGGTCAGTCAGTCCACATTCTGACGTAAATGTTGTGGTCATTCAGTCAATAGTCTTCTAGTAAACTGGGAATGGGGTAAGAAATTCCACACCTAGCATAAATGCTATGGTCAATCAGTCCTTAGACTTAGGTTAATGTAATAGTTAGGCAGTCAAATCTTTACTGCAAATATGGTCAAGCAATCCACTCCTAGTTTAAATGCTATGTCCGTCAGTCCTTAAACTAGTGTAAAAGTTTTTGCAGGCCAGTCCACAGTCCATTGTAAAAGTGGTCAGTCAGTCCACATTCTAGTGTAAATGTTGTGGTCATTCAGTCTATAGTCTTCTGGTCTTCTAGAAATGTTGTCAGAAATTCCACACCTAGCATAAATGCTGTGGTCAGTCAGTCCTTAGACTAATATAAATTTTATAGTCAGCCAGTGCAAACTATACTGGAAATGTGGTCAAGCAGTCCAAATCAAAAGTAAATGACATGGTCAGTAAGTCCTTAACTAAGTGAAAATGCTGTGCTCAGTCAGCCAAAAGTCTTCTGGAAATGTGGCCAGGCAGTCCAAACATAGTGTAAATGCTGTGGTTAGTCAGTCTTCAGACTAATGTAAATGCTTTGATCATTCATCCACAGGCTAGTGTAAAAGTTTTGGTCCGTCAAGTCCAAGGTCTACTGTAAATGTGTCCAGTCAGTCCACAGTGCAGTGTAAATGATGTGGCCAGTCAGTCCAGAGTCTATTATAAATTCTTTGGTCATGCGGTCCATAGCCTAGTATAAATACTGTGGTTAGTCCACAGTCTAGTGTAAATCATGTTGTCAGTCGGTCCACAGTCTGGAATAAATACTGTGGTCAATCAGTCCACAGTCTGGTTTAAATGCTGTGGTCAGTCAGTCCACATTCTAGTGTAAATCATGTTGTCAGTCGGTCCACAGTCTAGTAAAAATCCTGTGGTCAGTTAGCCCATAGTCTAGAGTAAATGAAGTGGTGAGTCGGTTCACAATCTATTGTAAATGCTTTGGTCAGTCGGTCCAAAGACTGGTATAAATACTGTGGTCAAGCAGTCCACAGTCTAGTGTACATTCTGTGTTCAATTGGTTCACAGTCTAGTGTAAATGTTGTTGTTAGTCCGTCCACAGTCTAGAGGAAATGCTGTGGTCAGTCGGTCAATAGTCTAGTGTAAATGTTGTTGATAGTCAGTCCACAGTCTAGTGGAAATTCTGTGGTCAGTCGCTCCACGGTCTAGAGTAAATTATGATATTCGTATCTTATAATCGAGGCATTGAATGTTATACTGCTGATAAGAAGCCTATTTATGACAAATAGGAACATTTTCTTATTTTAGAAGACAGAGGATAAGGAGACGAAATGTTCCTTACCTCTGTACCAGAGATATGGTTATGTTATACTAGAAGTTGGGTATAGAAGATATACATGTGAAAAACACAAACAGTTATTCTCATGTACCAGGAAGGTGTTATTACACCTCGGCAGGCCTAGAACTTATGCCTAAACCGACGATTATCAGTAATTAATATAAATATTAATTACCTGTGATGAGATTTTTCTTATTCTTTTCTTGAAATCCTGAAGTAAAAATGTCATGTTCCACCATCTCACTGGGCGTCAGTCACCTGTAAATAGTCAAAGGTGTGATAATATGTTCCTGCTACATGCTATACACAAAGAAAAATATAACACACTAGGGCTAAAATGACTTATCTCAGGTATAAGTACTGTGGCCAGTTTAGTGTGAAAGCTGTAGTCAGTCATTCGATAGTTTACTGTATATGTTATGTTCAGTCATTCTACAGTATTCTGTAAATGTTATAGTTAGACTACAGTTTACATGAAATGTGGTCAAACAGTCCACACCTAGCATAAATGCTGTCGTCAGCCAGTCTTTAAACTAGTGTAAATGTTATAGTATGGCAGTCAAAACTTTACTGGAAATGTGGTAAGGCAGTCCACACTAGTTTAAATGCTATGGTCATTCAGTCCATAAACTAGTTTCAAAGTTTTTGTCCACCACTCCACAGTCCATTGTAAAAGAGGTCAGTCAGTCCACATTCTGACGTAAATGTTGTGGTCATTCAGTCAATAGTCTTCTAGTAAACTGGGAATGGGGTAAGAAATTCCACACCTAGCATAAATGCTGTGGTCAGTCAGTCCTTAGATTTGGGTTAATGTAATAGTTAGGCAGTCAAATCTTTACTGCAAATATGGTCAAGCAATCCACTCCTAGTTTAAATGCTATGGTCCGTCAGTCCTTAAACTAGTGTAAAAGTTTTTGCAGGCCAGTCCACAGTCCATTGTAAAAGTGGTCAGTCAGTCCACATTCTAGTGTAAATGTTGTGGTCATTCAGTCTATAGTCTTCTGGTCTTCTAGAAATGTTGTCAGAAATTCCACACCTAGCATAAATGCTGTGGTCAGTCAGTCTTTAGACTAATATAAATTTTATAGTCAGCCAGTGCAAACTATACTGGAAATGTGGTCAAGCAGTCCAAATCAAAAGTAAATGACATGGTCAGTAAGTCCTTAACCAAGTGAAAATGCTGTGCTCAGTCAGCCCAAAGTCTTCTGGAAATGTGGCCAGGCAGTCCAAACATAGTGTAAATGCTGTGGTTAGTCAGTCTTCAGACTAATGTAAATGCTTTGATCATTCATCCACAGGCTAGTGTAAAAGTTTTGGTCCGTCAAGTCCAAGGTCTACTGTAAATGTGTCCAGTCAGTCCACAGTGCAGTGTAAATGATGTGGTCAGTCAGTCCAGAGTCTATTATAAATTCTTTGGTCATGCGGTCCATAGTCAGTATAAATACTGTGGTTAGTCCACAGTCTAGTGTAAATCATGTTGTCAGTCAGTCCACAGTCTGGAATAAATACTGTGGTCAATCAGTCCACAGTCTGGTTTAAATGCTGTGGTCAGTCAGTCCACATTCTAGTGTAAATCATGTTGTCAGTCGGTCCACAGTCTAGTAAAAATCCTGTGGTCAGTTAGCCCATAGTCTAGAGTAAATGAAGTGGTCAGTCGGTTCACAAACTATTGTAAATGCTTTGGTCAGTCGGTCCAAAGACTGGTATAAATACTGTGGTCAAGCAGTCCACAGTCTAGTGTAAATTCTGTGTTCAATTGGTTCACAGTCTAGTGTAAATGTTGTTGTTAGTCGTCCACAGTCTAGAGGAAATGCTGTGGTCAGTCGGTCAATAGTCTAGTGTAAATGTTGTTGATAGTCAGTCCACAGTCTAGTGGAAATTCTGTGGTCAGTCGCTCCACGGTCTAGAGTAAATTATGATATTCGTATCTTATAATCGAGGCATTGAATGTTATACTGCTGATAAGAAGCCTATTTATGACAAATAGGAACATTTTCTTATTTTAGAAGACAGAGGATAAGGAGACGAAATGTTCCTACCTCTGTACCTGAGATATGGTTATGTTATACTAGAAGTTCGGTATAGAAGATATACATGTGAAAAACACAAACAGTATATTCTCATGTACCAGGAAGGTGTTATTACACCTCGGCAGGCCTAGAACTTATGCCTAAACCGACGATTATCAGTAATTAATATAAATATTAATTACCTGTGATGAGATTTTTCTTATTCTTTTCTTGAAATCCTGAAGTAAAAATGTCATGTTCCACCATCTCACTGGGCGTCAGTCACCTGTAAATAGTCAAAGGCGTGATAATATGTTCCTGCTACATGCTATACACAAAGAAAAATATAAAATAGGCTTATTTCAGGTATAAGGACTGTGGCCAGTTTAGTGTGAAAGCTGTAGTCAGTCATTCGATAGTTTACTGTATATGTTATGTTCAGTCATTCTACAGTATTCTGTAAATGTTATAGTTAGACTACAGTTTACAGGAAATGTGGTCAGACAGTCCACACCTAGCATAAATGCTGTCGTCAGCCAGTCTTTAAACTTGTGTAAATGTTATAGTATGGCAGTCAAAACTTTACTGGAAATGTGGTAAGGCAGTCCACACCTAGTTTAAATGCTATGGTCATTCAGTCCATAAACTAGTGTCAAAGTTTTTGTCCACCAGTCCACAGTCCATTGTAAAAGAGGTCAGTCAGTCCACATTCTGACGTAAATGTTGTGGTCATTCAGTCAATAGTCTTCTAGTAAACTGGGAATGGGGTAAGAAATTCCACACCTAGCATAAATGCTGTGGTCAGTCAGTCCTTAGATTTGGGTTAATGTAATAGTTAGGCAGTCAAATCTTTACTGCAAATATGGTCAAGCAATCCACTCCTAGTTTAAATGCTATGGTCCATCAGTCTTAAACTAGTGTAAAAGTTTTTGCAGGCCAGTCCACAGTCCATTGTAAAAGTGGTCAGTCAGTCCACATTCTAGTGTAAATGTTGTGGTCATTCAGTCTATAGTCTTCTGGTCTTCTAGAAATTTGTCAGAATTCCCCACCTAGCATAAATGCTGTGGTCAGTCAGTCCTTAGACTAATATAAATTTTATAGTCAGCCAGTGCAAACTATACTGGAAATGTGGTCAAGCAGTCCAAATCAAAAGTAAATGACATGGTCAGTAAGTCCTTAACCAAGTGAAAATGCTGTGCTCAGTCAGCCCAAAGTCTTCTGGAAATGTGGCCAGGCAGTCCAAACATAGTGTAAATGCTGTGGTTAGTCAGTCTTCAGACTAATGTAAATGCTTTGATCATTCATCCACAGGCTAGTGTAAAAGTTTTGGTCCGTCAAGTCCAAGGTCTACTGTAAATGTGTCCAGTCAGTCCACAGTGCAGTGTAAATGATGTGGTCAGTCAGTCCAGAGTCTATTATAAATTCTTTGGTCATGCGGTCCATAGTCTAGTATAAATACTGTGGTTAGTCCACAGTCTAGTGTAAATCATGTTGTCAGTCGGTCCACAGTCTGGAATAAATACTGTGGTCAATCAGTCCACAGTCTGGTTTAAATGCTGTGGTCAGTCAGTCCACATTCTAGTGTAAATCATGTTGTCAGTCGGTCCACAGTCTAGTAAAAATCCTGTGGTCAGTTAGCCCATAGTCTAGAGTAAATTAAGTGGTGAGTCGGTTCACAATCTATTGTAAATGCTTTGGTCAGTCGGTCCAAAGACTGGTATAAATACTGTGGTCAAGCAGTCCACAGTCTAGTGTAAATTCTGTGTTCAATTGGTTCACAGTCTAGTGAAAATGTTGTTGTTAGTCCGTCCACAGTCTAGAGGAAATGCTGTGGTCAGTCGGTCAATAGTCTAGTGTAAATGTTGTTGATAGTCAGTCCACAGTCTAGTGGAAATTCTGTGGTCAGTCGCTCCACGGTCTAGAGTAAATTATGATATTCGTATCTTATAATCGAGGCATTGAATGTTATTCTGCTGATAAGAAGCCTATTTATGACAAATAGGAACATTTTCTTATTTTAGAAGACAGAGGATAAGGAGACGAAATGTTCCTTACCTCTGTACCTGAGATATGGTTATGTTATACTAGAAGTTGGGTATAGAAGATATACATGTGAAAAACACAAACAGTATATTCTCATGTACCAGGAATATGTTATTACACCTCGGCAGGCCTAGAACTTATGCCTAAACCGACGATTATCAGTAATTAATATAAATATTAATTACCTGTGATGAGATTTTTCTTATTCTTTTCTTGAAATCCTGAAGTAAAAATGTCATGTTCCACCATCTCACTGGGCGTCAGTCACCTGTAAATAGTCAAAGGTGTGATAATATGTTCCTGCTACATGCTATACACAAAGAAAAATATAACACACTAGGGCTAAAATGACTTATCTCAGGTATAAGGACTGTGGCCAGTTTAGTGTGAAAGCTGTAGTCAGTCATTCGATAGTTTACTGTATATGTTATGTTCAGTCATTCTACAGTATTCTGTAAATGTTATAGTTAGACTACAGTTTGCAGGAAATGTGGTCAGACAGTCCACACCTAGCATAAATGCTGTCGTCAGCCAGTCTTTAAACTAGTGTAAATGTTATAGTATGGCAGTCAAAACTTTACTGGAAATGTGGTAAGGCAGTCCACACCTAGTTTAAATGCTATGGTCATTCAGTCCATAAACTAGTGTCAAAGTTTTTGTCCACCAGTCCACAGTCCATTGTAAAAGAGGTCAGTCAGTCCACATTCTGACGTAAATGTTGTGGTCATTCAGTCAATAGTCTTCTAGTAAACTGGGAATGGGGTAAGAAATTCCACACCTAGCATAAATGCTGTGGTCAGTCAGTCCTTAGATTTGGGTTAATGTAATAGTTAGGCAGTCAAATCTTTACTGCAAATATGGTCAAGCAATCCACTCCTAGTTTAAATGCTATGGTCCATCAGTCCTTAAACTAGTGTAAAAGTTTTTGCAGGCCAGTCCACAGTCCATTGTAAAAGTGGTCAGTCAGTCCACATTCTAGTGTAAATGTTGTGGTCATTCAGTCTATAGTCTTCTGGTCTTCTAGAAATGTTGTCAGAAGTTCCACACCTAGCATAAATGCTGTGGTCAGTCAGTCCTTAGACTAATATAAATTTTATAGTCAGCCAGTGCAAACTATACTGGAAATGTGGTCAAGCAGTCCAAATCAAAAGTAAATGACATGGTCAGTAAGTCCTTAACCAAGTGAAAATGCTGTGCTCAGTCAGCCCAAAGTCTTCTGGAAATGTGGCCAGGCAGTCCAAACATAGTGTAAATGCTGTGGTTAGTCAGTCTTCAGACTAATGTAAATGCTTTGATCATTCATCCACAGGCTAGTGTAAAAGTTTTGGTCCGTCAAGTCCAAGGTCTACTGTAAATGTGTCCAGTCAGTCCACAGTGCAGTGTAAATGATGTGGTCAGTCAGTCCAGAGTCTATTATAAATTCTTTGGTCATGCGGTCCATAGTCTAGTATAAATACTGTGGTTAGTCCACAGTCTAGTGTAAATCATGTTGTCAGTCGGTCCACAGTCTGGAATAAATACTGTGGTCAATCAGTCCACAGTCTGGTTTAAATGCTGTGGTCAGTCAGTCCACATTCTAGTGTAAATCATGTTGTCAGTCGGTCCACAGTCTAGTAAAAATCCTGTGGTCAGTTAGCCCATAGTCTAGAGTAAATTAAGTGGTGAGTCGGTTCACAATCTATTGTAAATGCTTTGGTCAGTCGGTCCAAAGACTGGTATAAATACTGTGGTCAAGCAGTCCACAGTCTAGTGTAAATTCTGTGTTCAATTGGTTCACAGTCTAGTGAAAATGTTGTTGTTAGTCCGTCCACAGTCTAGAGGAAATGCTGTGGTCAGTCGGTCAATAGTCTAGTGTAAATGTTGTTGATAGTCAGTCCACAGTCTAGTGGAAATTCTGTGGTCAGTCGCTCCACGGTCTAGAGTAAATTATGATATTCGTATCTTATAATCGAGGCATTGAATGTTATTCTGCTGATAAGAAGCCTATTTATGACAAATAGGAACATTTTCTTATTTTAGAAGACAGAGGATAAGGAGACGAAATGTTCCTTACCTCTGTACCTGAGATATGGTTATGTTATACTAGAAGTTGGGTATAGAAGATATACATGTGAAAAATACAAACAGTATATTCTCATGTACCAGGAATATGTTATTACACCTCGGCAGGCCTAGAACTTATGCCTAAACCGACGATTATCAGTAATTAATATAAATATTAATTACCTGTGATGAGATTTTTCTTATTCTTTTCTTGAAATCCTGAAGTAAAAATGTCATGTTCCACCATCTCACTGGGCGTCAGTCACCTGTAAATAGTCAAAGGTGTGATAATATGTTCCTGCTACATGCTATACACAAAGAAAAATATAACACACTAGGGCTAAAATGACTTATCTCAGGTATAAGGACTGTGGCCAGTTTAGTGTGAAAGCTGTAGTCAGTCATTCGATAGTTTACTGTATATGTTATGTTCAGTCATTCTACAGTATTCTGTAAATGTTATAGTTAGACTACAGTTTACAGGAAATGTGGTCAGACAGTCCACACCTAGCATAAATGCTGTCGTCAGCCAGTCTTTAAACTAGTGTAAATGTTATAGTATGGCAGTCAAAACTTTACTGGAAATGTGGTAAGGCAGTCCACACCTAGTTTAAATGCTATGGTCATTCAGTCCATAAACTAGTGTCAAAGTTTTTGTCCACCAGTCCACAGTCCATTGTAAAAGAGGTCAGTCAGTCCACATTCTGACGTAAATGTTGTGGTCATTCAGTCAATAGTCTTCTAGTAAACTGGGAATGGGGTAAGAAATTCCACACCTAGCATAAATGCTGTGGTCAGTCAGTCCTTAGATTTGGGTTAATGTAATAGTTAGGCAGTCAAATCTTTACTGCAAATATGGTCAAGCAATCCACTCCTAGTTTAAATGCTATGGTCCATCAGTCCTTAAACTAGTGTAAAAGTTTTTGCAGGCCAGTCCACAGTCCATTGTAAAAGTGGTCAGTCAGTCCACATTCTAGTGTAAATGTTGTGGTCATTCAGTCTATAGTCTTCTGGTCTTCTAGAAATGTTGTCAGAAGTTCCACACCTAGCATAAATGCTGTGGTCAGTCAGTCCTTAGACTAATATAAATTTTATAGTCAGCCAGTGCAAACTATACTGGAAATGTGGTCAAGCAGTCCAAATCAAAAGTAAATGACATGGTCAGTAAGTCCTTAACCAAGTGAAAATGCTGTGCTCAGTCAGCCCAAAGTCTTCTGGAAATGTGGCCAGGCAGTCCAAACATAGTGTAAATGCTGTGGTTAGTCAGTCTTCAGACTAATGTAAATGCTTTGATCATTCATCCACAGGCTAGTGTAAAAGTTTTGGTCCGTCAAGTCCAAGGTCTACTGTAAATGTGTCCAGTCAGTCCACAGTGCAGTGTAAATGATGTGGTCAGTCAGTCCAGAGTCTATTAACGCATTAAAGTCTATTTGGGTCAATTGCGGTCCATCAAGTCTGAAATATTAAATACTCGTTTGGTGGTTAGTCCACATTCTAGTGTAAATCATGTTGTCAGTCGGTCCACAGTCTGGAATAAATACTGTGGTCAATCAGTCCACAGTCTGGTTTAAATGCTGTGGTCAGTCAGTCCACATTCTAGTGTAAATCATGTTGTCAGTCGGTCCACAGTCTAGTAAAAATCCTGTGGTCAGTTAGCCCATAGTCTAGAGTAAATGAAGTGGTAAGTCGGTTCACAATCTATTGTAAATGCTTTGGTCAGTCGGTCCAAAGACTGGTATAAATACTGTGGTCAAGCAGTCCACAGTCTAGTGTACATTCTGTGTTCAATTGGTTCACAGTCTAGTGAAAATGTTGTTGTTAGTCCGTCCACAGTCTAGAGGAAATGCTGTGGTCAGTCGGTCAATAGTCTAGTGTAAATGTTGTTGATAGTCAGTCCACAGTCTAGTGGAAATTCTGTGGTCAGTCGCTCCACGGTCTAGAGTAAATTATGATATTCGTATCTTATAATCGAGGCATTGAATGTTATACTGCTGATAAGAAGCCTATTTATGACAAATAGGAACATTTTCTTATTTTAGAAGACAGAGGATAAGGAGACGAAATGTTCCTTACCTCTGTACCTGAGATATGGTTATGTTATACTAGAAGTTGGGTATAGAGATATACATGTGAAAAACACAAACAGTAATATTCTCATGTACCAGGAAGGTGTTATTACACCTCGGCAGGCCTAGAAATTATGCCTAAACCGACGATTATCAGTAATTATGTCAAGGTAAAATATAATTTTCTACTATACTTTTATATTTATAGTGTGTATATGTATTTTGTAAACACGAAGTTTCCCTTAAATGATATTATTCAGATTGAAACTTATTTTAGGACAATGTTAGTATCTGCTGGTGTTTGTCTCCATCTTGTGTCCTATCACTGTATTACACTAAATTGAACTAGGATCTACTGAAATGCCCCCACCTTTGGAGAATTGAGGAAACACATGATACACGAGAACAATAGAATCTTTCTTCAAGAAACGAAACTGAGGATGACAACACATCAAGGAGGACTTAGAAGAAGATCTAAGGACCAATTAGGATGACTCAGCTTATCTCTTTCTCCTCAATCCCGCCTTTACTCCACCCCAATATTCTGTGTATGTAATCTTATGTACGTGAATAAAAAGTTCAGTGCTTACTGGAGATGGCCACCTAATAGCACCATTTTCTTTAGGGCACGTTCTGAAGTCTGAACCAGCGTATTGCCTGATTCATTCTCGGTCGACCCGTGCTCTTAGTCTAATTTGGAGTGACTGGAGGATGAGTGGTTTGTCGTTACGACCCCGACAATTGGCGCCTAACACGTGGGGCCGTGGATTGCCGCCCGTCCGGACCCGTCTTGAGGACTTTGCGGTGGTGCCCGCGGTGACTGAATGCGAGGACTGCAGCCTCCGTTGAACACGGTAAGTTGGGATCATATACTTTATATGCGTCCCACTTGCCTGTGTGTCAGTCATTGTGGGTTTAAGCTGTATTGTCTTTTTGGGTCTGGATGGGTGACCGGTTGAGTGGTGAGACCAAGGGCAATCCCACGCCACGAACCAGCAAGTCTGACCGAGTGACGTTGCATTCCTGCACGTTCTCGTGAAACACCACGTTCCTCCTCCTCCGGTCATTGTACCTTTATGCAGATAGTTGCCTACCCGTGATTATTTGGTAGTGTCTAAATTTCTAGTATTGTATAGAGAATTGTGGGAGGGGTGCGCATACCTAAATTTTGCTAGGAGACAAATGGAGGGGGTACTCTTTGTCCAACCCGGGAAGTCTCATTAGGAGAAGCCCAGGTGTCAGCATATGGAGGGGGACTCTGTGCTGTGTAGAGTGTCACGGTGTACTGCGCTTTAAACGTTACCATCCACAGTTAGGGAAAAGACAGAATAGAGGGGGACTCTTTGTCTTGTCACAGTATTGAGGGGGACTCTGCAGTGACGGGTGGTGACCTGCGAGTGACGCCGGTGGTCTGAGTCGCGACAGATCATTACACTCTGTTAATATTATGATGCGCATGTTTAAATCAAACAAAACCCACAAGTTAGAGGGTGGTGCTTTGGGAGTGGTTGAATTGATGAAATCACGTGGAGGCAAGAAGGCTGTTAAGAAAGTGAGGAAGATAATGAGCTTGCCGAGTACAGGCAGGCTTCAGCCTTCAGTGTGGAAAGACTTTGTCGCACAGAATGAGGGAAAGTTGAGAGATCAGGGGCTCTTGTATCAAGCCCAAGCACATTTAAGAATAGTAAATGATTTGAAAGTTGAGGGTTGGAAAGAGGTAGATGGAATAAGGAGGTTCGGAAAGTGCTGAGCCTTTGTTCGGATATGTAAAATGCTCTGCATATGATCTTGTTGATGTAACTAAAATGGCCGCTCCAAGCCCTCGGCCACCGCCCTATAATGGTGCCGATCTCAGAACAAAGGGAGGTTGGACCTGTCATGTGTGTGTGGTGAACAGAATCCGCCCTGGGCGGAGACCTGCCGTGTTTGTGGGGCGGGTCGCTCCTGGTGTAATGCCCAGCCCATCGCCCCTCCCACACCCAGCGGCCATTTTGGTAAACCCAGTGGCCATCTTAATACACCTGGAAATGACCAACACCCCATCTCCTCCGGCGGCCATCTTGAGACACCCAAGCACACCCAGTCAGGCCTATATCCCTTGCTGATACCAACCAGGGCCTACTACCAGCCCCCGCCCGCACCTGTGCAGGCCACAGCTCCCAATATGGCACCAGATGCAACACCATTGTTCCCTTTCACACACCCCAACCCGGCCATTGCTGCAATGCATGAATCTTCAGTTTTTCAAACAATGATCAGAAGCCGCCGCCATGATATTATGGGATCTAATGAAGGGGAGGAGGATCAGGAGATAGAAGAGGGGTGGGCCCCTCAACAGCCACCACTATCCCCAGCAGCACCAGTATCTTTTCTTCCCTCCTCCATTCCCCCACCATCATTGTCAACCCCTGGTCCTAGGGCCTATTCCACCCCTACTCCAGAGATGGGGCACCTTCCTCTCCTTCACAAAATCCTCAGAGAGGACAGTCGTTCTGTAAGATTCACGGAAACCCCGGTCAGGCCCCCAGCTCCCGGTGTACTTGAAAACTGGTATCCCTGCCATTCACAGCATTACACAGACCGCAACGGAAATCCAGTGACATTATCCATAGGGTACGGTGATATCCTGACACATCGGGTTGGTGCTATAGTTAGTCCTGCCAACTCCAACTGCTCCAAGAAAGGGGGTCTGGCTCTATTAATAGCCCAAGCAGGTGGTCCCATTGTTACTGCAGAATGCATGGCTCATATATACACTCATGACCCTTTGCCACCTGGACAGACTCTGACAACCCATGCAGGGGACCTTCCCGCTGATATCATCATCCATGCAGCAGGTCCAGTCCATGATCCTCTAAACTCAAATGAGTCACGGGCCACCCTTCGGGCCACCATACATTCAATACTCCATCATGCTGGTATGTTAAAAACAGAAGACATTAGGCACCAGGAATTATTTGAAACCAATGATAAAATAGCAAATTTGTGATTGCTTTGTCTAAAGAGTTAACTAACACCCACTCTATAGTGTCTGCTTCTCTCCCAGAATTTACAGGTGACACGGTGCACGATTTCTCGCCTGGTGACCTTGTATACATAAAAATTTATGGGAAGAGATTGTCTCCAGCCCAGATTTGAGGGTCCCTACTCTGTGATCCTGTCCACCCTACTGCCCGAAGCTCGAGGGCAAGAGCACCTGGATTCACACCTCCCATTGCAAGAAGGACAAGATTAATCAGCAGTCATGAAGTTTCTGATATACATATCCTTTTGAGCTATATCCTGATCTCCAGTAGTGTCAGTATGCCCACCTTCTGGGTTAATACTACAACCCCTGTGGTTATCTTTAAGTTCGATTTCTATCAAATATTCAACTGTGATAGGAATGATTTCAAGGGATCAATATATTAAACTTAGGGGAAAAGGGATATTTTATCTCTATGTCACCCGCCCAGGGAATGAAAACTGTTATGATTGGTTAGATGTGGGATAGAAAACAGAAAAAGGGAAAATTGGCAGATGAAGCTAGATACAATAGATTGATAAATGAGATATACAAGTGTTATATTTGTAGGAACTGATCTAAGAATGCAGAAGTCAGTGACAGCAAGCAAAGGTATAAGGGAGGGAGGAAGTGCTGGCAGCAGCGAGATGGTATTTTGCTGTACACCAAGGTCATTCTACAGATAAGGAAGCTGAAGGCTGAGGGAGAGCACACTGACAGACTGCGCAGCGACCCGACTTACCCCTCCCATCAGGCATTCAGCATAGAGACGCAGAGCCAGAGTGCAGTAGTTTTCAGATTTTGTTGAATAGGTTTTTGGAATAGACACAGTACGTAAGAATCGAAGGGCTAGGCATGTGAATAGAAGGTCAGTGTATGTGAGAAGAAAGATAGACAGGCAGATAAAGGAAGTGACAGAAAGCTGAAAGTGGGTAGACCGGATTGGAGATCAGTTGAAGCGGAGAATCTGGCCAGAATGGCACAGGGGGCACGGCATGATTTGGCGAGGCAAAAAGAGGTAGCTTGCGCATGAGCCCCTTGTTCCTTACCCCCCATTCCTAATTGCACAGTACAGGTGAACCTACTAGGGGGACATGAGGTTGAGTTCCAGGTGGACACGGGGGCAGAAAATTCAGTAATTACAGACAACTCTCCAGCTCCCCGTCACTAAAAAGATTCCCCTGCAGATTCGGGGAACCGCTGTGCACACACAGTTGGTGGTGTCACCGCGGGGTCAATGTGGTCTTTTGGGATGTGGTGTGTTGTTACGGTTGCGGGCGCGTATTGAGTGTTGTCCGGTTGGGACTGTCACTGTGGCACCGGGACTGGGGCGGAGCACTCTTTGTGGAGTCGTGTCGCTAGACGTTGCTAGTACACAGAGGAAAGAGAAGATTTTCAGGAAATATATTCCAATGTTATTCCTGGACCCCACCGTCATGATATACTCTTTAGGATAAGGACAGGGGATTTTACGAAACAATATGTTGGGGTCATAGTAAATGCTGCAAATAATCAACTCCACTATGCTGGAGGACTGGCCGCAACAATTTCACAGAAAGGCGGACCCATGATACAGGACGAATCTAATTCGTATATACAAACGTGTGGTCAGGTAGAAATAGGACAGGTCCCAGCAACCAGAGCAGGACAGTTGCCGTGTCAATATGCAATATATGCAATGAAATCACGATATACTTCTACTAATATGCCTAGGTCCCAACAATTACTTACTGAAGCTGTCCAGAATGTAATCCTGTATGTTTTCCCTGTCCACTCCGAACAATGTATTAAAAAAAAAAAAAAAAAGTTAGAAGAATTCAGCTTGTTCTGTATCAGGAAAAAAAAACCAGCCAGGAGTAGTTCTAGCCCCCATCTCTGCAAGCAGACATCTGCAGCTCCAAGGACAGTTCTTATCAGTGCCCACATAGCAAACTCCAGCCCCCCTTCAACTTAACCCTGTGTACGGGTTGGTACAAAAATTATGGGCAGTTAATGCAGCTACTGATCTGGAAACTCCAGTGGTGTCTAATATATATATATATACACTTTTGTTCCAGATATCTCAGGATGCTGCTTAGTTTACAGTTATTGATTTTGCCAATGTTATTTTTATAATATGTTGATGATTTACTGATTTGTGCCCCCTCCAGGAAACAGTGTCGTATTGCAACAATATTACTTATGTTGTTTCTGTATCAAGCAGGTTGTAAAGCGTTAAAGGATAAACTGCAATTCTGTAAATCTTCAGTTATCTTTTTGGGACATTGCATTATACCAGGGGGAACGAACATCGGACCAGCGCTCGCAAAGAAGCTGTACAGAATTTTCCTATTCCTGTTAATGTTGCCGCTCTTAGGATATTTCTTAGACTGATTTTCTACTGCAGGCAGTGGATACATGCTGTGTCAATCCTCATGCAGCCTCTCTATGACTGTATCACCATTGTGCTTTTTAAACTAACTCCTGAAGGTATAGACTGTTTTTATTTTTCTCTCAAAAACAGGATTGTGGCAGCTCCAGCACTAGGAACCCCCAACTATGAACTACTATTCACCCTGTATCTCCATGAACAGCAGGGAACACGCGCAGGGGTATTGACTCAGTTACATGGTGACAATCAAAGGCCAGTGGCCTGTTTCAGTGGAAGACTAGATGCAGTGGCTAGAGGTGCCCCGTCCTGTGTACGGGCAATACATGCTGTAGGACTATTGCTCCACAAATTATCAGATATCGTTCTTGATTATCCACTGACAGCACTTACACCTCATGATGTATATACCATACTGAACCAGGTGCAGTCGGCACATCTTTCAGCTGCACGTCATCTTTGATTGCAATGTGCACTTTTAATGCCTCCAAATGTTTCTTTGCAGAGATGTACCACACTTGGTCCTGTCACACTGTTACCTCTCTCGGATCTAGGGGGGAGGTCAGGTATTGTACGGTATTGTACAAAGAAGATCCAAGAGAGGAGATTCCTTATGATTATGTTCAGCTTATGGCACAGGAAACAGCAGGCTACCCACAGTGTTTGAAACTGAAAGATGTAATGTTGACTTTAAATCTTTTGTAGAACTCGCTACCAAGATGACTCAGGTACCTTCCACACCAGGTATGCCATTGTCTCCCTGAATGCAGTAATCAAAGCAGAACCAATACTCCCATATCAGTCGGCCCAGGAGGCTGAATTTAAGGCTCTGACCGAGGCCTGTAAGATAGCTGAAGGTAGAATTGTTAACATCTACACAGATTCTAGATAAGCATTCGGTATAGCTCATGATTTGGGTCCAATTTGGAAGTCTAGAGGATTCCTGATGGCAGCAGGACATCCCATTAAAAATGCTGACGCAGTCCAGCAGTTAATTGATGCATTACAATTACCAAAAGAAGTAGCTGTCATAAAAGTTAAAGCACATACCAGATGCACTGATCAGGTGAGTAAAGGAAACAAAATGGCCGATGCAGCAGCAAAAACAGCAGCCAGTAGACCACTCCAAGGGGTAACGATGCACCAGGTAAGCGCTCCCAAAAATCCCTTTGTGTCGGAGGATGCCTTAGCCCAGATGCAGGCTCAGGTGCGCCAGGAGGAAGTAGAAAAGTGGAAAAAGAAGGTGCATGTCTGAATGCAGCAACTGGGGTATGGGGAAGAGGGATGTGTCGATGCCTTCCAAGAGCGTTGTACCCTGGGTCGCCCAGATGTTACATGGGCCAACCCACCAGTCCAAAACTGCTGTGATGAGTGTGATGCAGAAGCATTGGGCGGCACCAGGCTTTTCCACCTGTATAGAAGGTTTGATCCAGGGATGCATGGTATGTGCTACACATAATCAGAGAAGGGTAGTCAAGACACCACCCAAACACACCCCTCGGCCCTTCTATCCTTTCCAGAGACTGCAGATTGATTATATTCAGCTGCCAAAATCAGGTTCATGGGAGTACGTGTTGGTGTGTTTTTGATTTATTCTCAGGTTGGCCGGAGGCTTTCCCGATTGCCAAGGCTACGGCTGCGGCAACCGCAAAGAAGCTGCTTGCGGAGGTGGTGTGCAGGTATGGAGTACTAAAGGTGACCGAAAGTGACAGAGGTACACATTTCACAGGTGAAATAATGAATGAAGTCTTGACAGCGCTGGGAATTCAACAAGTTTTCCACACCCCATATTACCACAAAGCGGTGTAAAAGTAAAAGGACTAAATAGGATATTGAAGTTAAAATCTAAAAGGCCATGGCTGAAACAGGGAAATCTTGGCCTGAATGTTTACCATTAGCCCTATACTCAGTAAGGTACACTCCAAGTAGAAAAACTGGACTTTCTCCGTATAAAGTACTATTTGGCAAAGTGCCTAGTTTAGGATGTTTTTTTCCCAAGCATTGGAAATAAGTAACCATGTATTAAGCTCATATGTAAGGGATTTGTATAAAAGACTCAAGAAAGTATATGATAATGTTTTCAGTTCTCTTCCAGATCCGAACCAGGATCCTGGGAGTCTGCAGTCTGCAGTCTGGAGACTGGGTAGTCATTAAAAGACACGTGAGAAAGAGTCTGGATCCGAGAATATAGCTCCACTGATATCCAGAAAAAGAAGGAGTCTGGGTCAGCTGCACACCGGTTATGCTGAGGATCCCAAAGTTTATATGGATTCCATAGGTGTTCCTAGGGGGGTCCCAGACGAATACAAAGCTCAGAATCAGATCCTGGCGGGTTTCCGTTCTCTCATCCCAACTGTGCAGATCAATTACAATGTAGATTGGATAAAATATATATACTACACCAAGCAAAGATTTATCAATATCAATTTTAGTCAAGATGCTTTCCAGGGTATAGTTGAGAAACTGGGCCCAAAACAAAAGACTGACTCTTCAAATAGACTGACCATTGACATGATTCTAGCTGAAAAAGATGAAGTCTGTGGGATGATAGGGGAAGAATGTTGTACTTATATTCCTCAGAATTCTGGAGTCAATGGTAAAACTATAGTGGCCATACAGAGATTAAAAATCTGGCTCAGGAAATAAAAGCCAATGCAGAAGTAGATACCTCTTTCTTCTTAAGATGGCTTGGAGGACTTAAAGAATTTCTCCAACAAGCCTGCTTAGTGGTAACAGGGCTTTTGGTGCTAGGATTGATAATTCTATGTTGTGTGATATCTATGTATAGGAAAGCTGTGACCAATGCAGCCGCCTCCTCAGGTACTTTCTTTCATCAGGAAGTTGTGTCGCTACTATATGAAGACACTGATAATGGTGATATGGAGAAATATACTCCGCAGGATAAACCTGATAAAACCCCCTATAACAAAATACAAATGGAAATAAGAGATTTAGTTTAGGGATAGTGGGAGAACTCCATGTGCATGTTTGGTAGGGACTTGGTTGTTTGGGGGCGGTCCATAAGGGGCCAGTTTCTAAAATGACCAAGCGAAGAAATCCATTACCCCTGTCCCCACACATGGACAGTCTCGAAGGCCGCATAAATTAAGGGAAAAACTTAGTGTTTAGGGGGGATTGTCAAGGTAAAATATAATTTTCTACTATACTTTTATATTTATAGTGTGTATATGTATTTTGTAAACACGAAGTTTCCCTTAAATGATATTATTCAGATTGAAACTTATTTTAGGACAATGTTAGTATCTGCTGGTGTTTGTCTCCATCTTGTGTCCTATCACTGTATTACACTAAATTGAACTAGGATCTACTGAAATGCCCCCACCTTTGGAGAATTGAGGAAACACATGATACACGAGAACAATAGAATCTTTCTTCAAGAAACGAAACTGAGGATGACAACACATCAAGGAGGACTTAGAAGAAGATCTAAGGACCAATTAGGATGACTCAGCTTATCTCTTTCTCCTCAATCCCGCCTTTACTCCACCCCAATATTCTGTGTATGTAATCTTATGTACGTGAATAAAAAGTTCAGTGCTTACTGGAGATGGCCGCCTAATAGCACCATTTTCTTTAGGGCACGTTCTGAAGTCTGAACCAGCGTATTGCCTGATTCATTCTCGGTCGACCCGTGCTCTTAGTCTAATTTGGAGTGACTGGAGGATGAGTGGTTTGTCGTTACGACCCGACAATTAATATAAATATTAATTACCTGTGATGAGATTTTTCTTATTCTTTTCTTGAAATCCTGAAGTAAAAATGTCATGTTCCACCATCTCACTGGGCGTCAGTCACCTGTAAATAGTCAAAGGTGTGATAATATGTTCCTGCTACATGCTATACACAAAGAAAAATATAACACACTAGGGCTAAAATGACTTATCTCAGGTATAAGTACTGTGGCCAGTTTAGTGTGAAAGCTGTAGTCAGTCATTCGATAGTTTACTGTATATGTTATGTTCAGTCATTCTACAGTATTCTGTAAATGTTATAGTTAGACTACAGTTTACATGAAATGTGGTCAAACAGTCCACACCTAGCATAAATGCTGTCGTCAGCCAGTCTTTAAACTAGTGTAAATGTTATAGTATGGCAGTCAAAACTTTACTGGAAATGTGGTAAGGCAGTCCACACCTAGTTTAAATGCTATGGTCATTCAGTCCATAAACTAGTGTCAAAGTTTTTGTCCACCACTCCACAGTCCATTGTAAAAGAGGTCAGTCAGTCCACATTCTGACGTTAATGTTGTGGTCATTCAGTCAATAGTCTTCTAGTAAACTGGGAATGGGGTAAGAAATTCCACACCTAGCATAAATGCTGTGGTCAGTCAGTCCTTAGATTTGGGTTAATGTAATAGTTAGGCAGTCAAATCTTTACTGCAAATATGGTCAAGCAATCCACTCCTAGTTTAAATGCTATGGTCCGTCAGTCCTTAAACTAGTGTAAAAGTTTTTGCAGGCCAGTCCACAGTCCATTGTAAAAGTGGTCAGTCAGTCCACATTCTAGTGTAAATGTTGTGGTCATTCAGTCTATAGTCTTCTGGTCTTCTAGAAATGTTGTCAGAAATTCCACACCTAGCATAAATGCTGTGGTCAGTCAGTCCTTAGACTAATATAAATTTTATAGTCAGCCAGTGCAAACTATACTGGAAATGTGGTCAAGCAGTCCAAATCAAAAGTAAATGACATGGTCAGTAAGTCCTTAACCAAGTGAAAATGCTGTGCTCAGTCAGCCCAAAGTCTTCTGGAAATGTGGCCAGGCAGTCCAAACATAGTGTAAATGCTGTGGTTAGTCAGTCTTCAGACTAATGTAAATGCTTTGATCATTCATCCACAGGCTAGTGTAAAAGTTTTGGTCCGTCAAGTCCAAGGTCTACTGTAAATGTGTCCAGTCAGTCCACAGTGCAGTGTAAATGATGTGGTCAGTCAGTCCAGAGTCTATTATAAATTCTTTGGTCATGCGGTCCATAGTCTAGTATAAATACTGTGGTTAGTCCACAGTCTAGTGTAAATCATGTTGTCAGTCAGTCCACAGTCTGGAATAAATACTGTGGTCAATCAGTCCACAGTCTGGTTTAAATGCTGTGGTCAGTCAGTCCACATTCTAGTGTAAATCATGTTGTCAGTCGGTCCACAGTCTAGTAAAAATCCTGTGGTCAGTTAGCCCATAGTCTAGAGTAAATTAAGTGGTGAGTCGGTTCACAATCTATTGTAAATGCTTTGGTCAGTCGGTCCAAAGACTGGTATAAATACTGTGGTCAAGCAGTCCACAGTCTAGTGTAAATTCTGTGTTCAATTGGTTCACAGTCTAGTGAAAATGTTGTTGTTAGTCCGTCCACAGTCTAGAGGAAATGCTGTGGTCAGTCGGTCAATAGTCTAGTGTAAATGTTGTTGATAGTCAGTCCACAGTCTAGTGGAAATTCTGTGGTCAGTCGCTCCACGGTCTAGAGTAAATTATGATATTCGTATCTTATAATCGAGGCATTGAATGTTATACTGCTGATAAGAAGCCTATTTATGACAAATAGGAACATTTCTTATTTTAGAAGACAGAGGATAAGGAGACGAAATGTTCCTTACTCTGTACCTGAGATATGGTTATGTTATACTAGAAGTTGGTATAGAAGATATACATGTGAAAAAACAAAAGTATATTCTCATGTACCAGGAAGGTGTTATTACACCTCGGCAGGCCTAGAACTTATGCCTAAACCGACGATTATCAGTAATTAATATAAATATTAATTACCTGTGATGAGATTTTTCTTATTCTTTTCTTGAAATCCTGAAGTAAAAATGTCATGTTCCACCATCTCACTGGGCGTCAGTCACCTGTAAATAGTCAAAGGTGTGATAATATGTTCCTGCTACATGCTATACACAAAGAAAAATATAACACACTAGGGCTAAAATGACTTATCTCAGGTATAAGGACTGTGGCCAGTTTAGTGTGAAAGCTGTAGTCAGTCATTCGATAGTTTACTGTATATGTTATGTTCAGTCATTCTACAGTATTCTGTAAATGTTATAGTTAGACTACAGTTTACAGGAAATGTGGTCAGACAGTCCACACCTAGCATAAATGCTGTCGTCAGCCAGTCTTTAAACTAGTGTAAATGTTATAGTATGGCAGTCAAAACTTTACTGGAAATGTGGTAAGGCAGTCCACACTAGTTTAAATGCTATGGTCATTCAGTCCATAAACAGTGTCAAAGTTTTTGTCCACCAGCCACAGTCCATTGTAAAAGAGGTCAGTCTGTCCACATTCTGACGTAAATGTTGTGGTCATTCAGTCAATAGTCTTCTAGTAAACTGGGAATGGGGTAAGAAATTCCACACCTAGCATAAATGCTGTGGTCAATCAGTCCTTAGATTTGGGTTTAATGTAATAGTTAGGCAGTCAAATCTTTACTGCAATATGGTCAGCAATCCACTCCTAGTTTAAATGCTATGGTCCATCAGTCCTTAAACTAGTGTAAAAGTTTTTGCAGGCCAGTCCACAGTCCATTGTAAAGTGGTCAGTCAGTCCACATTCTAGTGTAAATGTTGTGGTCATTCAGTCTATAGTCTTTGGTCTTCTAGAATGTTGTCAGAAATTCTACACCTAGCATAAATGCTGTGGTCAGTCAGTCCTTAGACTAATATAAATTTTTTAGTCAGCCAGTGCAAACTATACTGGAAATGTGGTCAAGCAGTCCAAATCAAAAGTAAATGACATGGTCAGTAAGTCCTTAACCAAGTGAAAATGCTGTGCTCAGTCAGCCCAAGTCTTCTGGAAATGTGGCCAGGCAGTCCAAACATAGTGTAAATGCTGTGGT